>JAIUZE010074544.1:0-51088 GCA_022085475.1 Heliosperma pusillum | reverse complement strand
GTTAATCAACTGACTAATCATATATATAGTCAATAAATATCCCAATTATATTCCTTAATAAGATTTATTATGTGGCGCACTATTGTGGAGGACACCTACTCCAACACATACTTTATGAGGTTTTATGAGGTTTTATTAGGATTTATGAAGATGCTCTTTGAAGACCTATAAAAGGAGGCATTGTTGATCACTTTAGACATATGTTTTTCCATCTTTTAATCATCATAATACATAGAAAATACATTAAATTTCTAGTTTGTTTTAGTTATTTTGTATGGAAGGCTAAGTTCTACATCTTGGAACAAGTTCTTGAAGCCAAGTTAGTTTTCTAATTCTATTTCATTTTTAGAGTATCAAATTTATTTTGCATTATTGTTGGTTTGTTAATTATGCACCTAGAATGATCAACTAGTTGTCATTAGTTAATTAACCATTGCTAGATTAGATGAATGAATCTTTTGTTTGTTTATCTATTCCATTGTAGCAACTATAATTCATCAATTCGTATGCTTTCATCATCGTTGAGTTATAAAGGACTAAATTTGTATGAACCAAAGTGAAGCAACACTTGTTTTCTTCATTCGTTTATCTTTGCTAAATTCCATCGCTTTAATCTACAATCTCGATACAATTGAGCGCTTGACTAAATTGACGATATTGTAAGGAATATTTGTTTACGCTTGTAACTACTAATCATTAATGAGTGGAATTAGAAGTCCACAACTTCATAGCAAAGTACTCAATATTGAAATAGAGTAGAAGAGTCAATGATCAATTCATAACTTGTTGGTAGAAATTACTTGGTCCAAGAATCATTCTCATATTTGTTTAACACTTTCAATTATTATATTGTCTTTATATTTCATTTCATTTTTGTTTTAGTAGACTTAGAACATCAACATATCAAAACCCCCATTTAGTTACTTGCTTTTGCACACGTTTAATATACAAAACACCTTCCTTGTGGGATCGACCTCTACTTACACTTACTATTAGTTTGCGTTTGTAGTAGTTAAAAATACTAATTTGGAGACTCGCGACAAGTCTAGCCAAATTTTGGCGCCGTTGCCGGGGAAGGCTATTGTTTATTTATTTGTGCAATTGTTTTTATTTATTTATTTATTTTTAGTTTAGTTTTGGTGTTTGGGTTTATGCCGGACACCCGTTCTACTAACAAGAAGTTGTTTGATTTTGATCCAGAATTGGAGAAAACTCTTTTTCAGATAAGAAGGGAGACAAGGAGAAAGCTTCAATTCAACAAGCAAGACAAGAAAGAGGAGAAAGAAAAGATCAACATGGCACGAGAAACTAGGACTTTGAAAGAGCTCATCGCTCCCGACCTTACTCAACAACCTTTGTGCATTACATTTCCGGACTTGGATGACGGTGTCACATTTGAGTTGAAGTCGGGTTTGATCCACTTACTACCCGCATTCCATGGGTTAAGTGGTGAGGATCCAAACAAACATTTATCGATATTTCATGTGGTATGCACTAGCATGAAACCGAATAATGTTACCGAAGAGCAAATCAAGTTGAGGGCATTCCCTTTTTCATTAAAGGATTCCTCTAATGATTGGTTGTACTACCTTCCACCGGGTAGTATCACTACTTGGGCCGAAATGAAGAAGGTGTTTCTTGAAAAGTATTATCCCGCCTCCAAATCTTCCCATCTTAAGAAAGAGATCTCAAATGTGGAGCAAAAGAATGATGAAACACTTTACGAGTATTGGGAGCGATTCAAGACGTTATGTGCACGATGCCCATACCATGGGTATAGTGACCAAGATCTCATCCTCTGCTTTGTTGGAGGATTATTACCGGAAGATGCTTGGATGGTTCATGGTGCTAGTGGCGGTGGAATAATCAACAAAAATCCGGATGAGGCTAATGCGTTGTTGAGTGAGCTTGCTTCTAGCTCACGCCGATTTAGTGTGGGGTCCACCACAAGAAGGGTTAGCATGGCAAATTCTAGTTCCAACCCATCATTGGAGAGCAAGGTTGAAGATTTGACTTCCTTAATGAGGGAGATGCTCATGGGGAATAAGTAACAAGTGCAAGCTTGTGGTCTTGCTCATCCAATGTTCATGTCACCGATCCGTGTCCACTTCTCCAAGAGGAGACCGAAGAGGTCAAGGCCGCTTACTATAATCCTATGCGGAGAGACCATCCCGGTTTCCAATATGGGAATCCACAAGGCGGTTTGCAACTACAAGGCCAACAAAATCAAGGCTCATCATTTGGACAACAATTTAGTCAATCTAAACCAAGGTTCATTCCGAGGCAACAAGTTCCGAACTCATTCTCCTCTCAAGGTCAAACCTCCACTCCATCCATGTCTACGGAGGAAATGATTCAGGCTCTTACTTCTAATGTGGCCACTATGCAAGCTAATCAAGTGCAATTTCAACAAGAGACAAAGGCTAGCATTCAAAACTTGGAAAATCAATTTGGGCAAATGTCTAGTGCTCTTGGGAGACTTGAAGCTAAAGATTCCGGTAAGCTACCTTCCCAAACTATTCCTAATCCTAAGCCTAATGCGAGTGCTATTACTTTAAGGAGTGGGAAGGAGTTGCAAGGGCCAAAAGCAAAGATTAGTGAGATAATTGAGCAAGAGGAGGAAGAGTTGGTGGTTGAACCCATCGTCACCTCACCGTTGGTTCAAGAGGAGGAAGTACCACCGATTGTTACACCTACTCATGAGGATGCTCCACCGTTTCCCGAGGCACTCAAGAGGAAAAGTCGCCTTACACAAGACAAGGATGTCTATGAGACCTTCCGATCCCTTTATTAGATTTATTGAATAGTGTGCCTAGGTATGCTAAGTTTCTTAAAGAGTTGTGTACCATAAAAAGGAATCAAAAGTTGAAGGGTGTCCAAAACGTTAAAGTTAATGAACATGTGTCGGCTTTGTTTCAACATAAGTTGCCACCTAAGTGTAGTGACCCGGGTATGTTTACCGTGCCTTGTACCTTAGGAGACACCACTATCCCTAATGCTATGCTTGATTTAGGTGCTTCAATTAATGTTCTCCCTTATTCTTTATACAAATCATTGAAATTGGGGCAATTAGTTAAAACAGGGGTAGTAATTCAATTGGCCGATCGTTCAAATACTTATCCTAAGGGAGTGGTTGAGGATGTACTTGTAATGGTAGATAAATTTATTTTTCCCGCTGATTTGTATGTACTTGAAATGGAACATGATTCACATGCGGCTCCTATTCTTCTAGGTAGGCCATTCTTGAGAACCGCAAGTAATAAAATTGATGTGTCTAATGGATACTTTTCAGTACCCGAAAATGTACCCTATTTTTCTAGTATAAATATTTTACGGATACTTTTCAGTGAAATTTAGTTTTAATCGTAAATTTAATTTTCCGAGTCGAATTTAGAATTTCCGAGTTCGTATTTGGAATTTCCGTGAGATTCCATGGAAATCCCGTCTTAAGTTGTATTTGACTTTCGTTGACTTTTTCCCTCATATACTCCCTCCTAAACCCTAACTCCCTCACACAAACACAACACAACTCAAACTTTCCTTCTTCTCTAAGAAACCCAAAACCTTTGCCTCCATTTTTGATCCAAGCTTATAATCATCGTATCTCATTCGTTTCTTGCTCAAATTCGCGTAAGTTCGTCTTATTCTTCCCCTCTTATCTTCCTCTATCCGTATTGGTAATAAAATTACCGTCTTTTTCGCTTTTTAAATTATCCGTCTTTCTCAAGGTGAATTATATTCATCTTTTGTTATCTAATTGTAGGTGGAGACTTTCTAGAAATCGATTAAAGACGCAAAAAGGTAACATTGAAGGGTTACTCGGTATCATTTACGTGTTTTACATGTTTCTATGTTAGAATTCGTATTAGGAATACGATTAGTAAGCTTAGGATTTATGTAATTGATGATGATTGTTGTTAGTTGATGATTGTTGATGATGAATATTGATTGTTGATAGTTAATAGAAGTAAATTATGAGAATTGGAAATGATAGAGTTGTGTATGTTGCTCACGGGTTGATGTTGTCCCAGCCGGGTGCCCGGCCGCCGGTCCAGTGGCCGGCTGGGAACTCGCTGCACCTACCCTTTTTCGTAAAATGATCATATCTCCTTCGTTACTTGCTTGTTTTGGGCTTGTGACCTATCGTTGGAACCGTAAGAGGATAAGCTATCACCTAGACTTGGAATTTCTACATTTGCATATATAGAACTCTAGTTATGACCGTTTGAAGTGGACCCTTATTTTAGTTAGTTTCCAAACTTGCTTTTTGTGTGTAGTTGTGCTCCGAGCCGGGGTACCGGCCGCCGGCCTCCAGACTGGCCTGGAACACGGCTGTGTTTTATTCTTACATTTTCTAAAAACTCGTAATTTAAAATAGTTCGCATAGTTCGTTTATCGTATAATTTTACGTAGTGACTTATAATATTCATGTTTTGGAAATATGATATTTCATTCGCTTGTATCACATGTTTTGTGACGGTTTTTGGTATGTCCCACCTTGAGTCGGTTTTTACAAATGATACGGTTTGAGCACTATTTTGTCTTGTGCTTTGTACTCTCATTCCCTTGTTTACCTCCACGTTCGTAAGGCTGGAATGTCGGAACGGGGAGGTATCCTATTGCTTAATTGCATGTGTTAGTGGGCATACGACGACGTTGTTGGGAGACGAACGCTATGCGTTGATCGACCCGGCCGTCAAATGTTGTGTACTTGCGAGGTGGTGTTATTTGCATGTAGCGTACCGCTTGTTATGAGGCTTGTGCTCTTTTCCGCCTCTTTCGTGAATTATCTACCGAATTTGGGGTACTCGGCGGCGTCTATGATTGACCGAGTCTTGGATGCGAAACGTTTATCGCATGTCGAATCGGAAAATGTGATTCCGAGAATCTGGCCAGGTTTAGATTAGGAGCCGTTTTATTATCGTTCTACCAGAAGGAAATTAGTCTACATATACGAAATGTGATCGTGTATGCGTTCAGGGAAATGTTTGATCCCGTGGATGCCTTTTAATCATACTTGCAGGGACACGGTTGCTAGTACGTTTCATTTACCGTGAGAGATGTCGTCTTTGTTGTCGTCGTCTTTGAATGCGTGATTTCATGATTTTATTCATGGTCATTGCATGATTTGGCATCGTCAATGTATTGGTACGTTTGAATGGATGATAATATGATGGATTTATTTTTATCATCGCATGACTTGGCATGTTCGTTTGTCGAGTCTCAATCTTATCAAACTTATACCGCTAACGGTGAGATGTAAGCCCTAGTGAGCGTATTCGGTTGCCTAAGAGTGTCTTCCCCGAGTCTTTGTATAACATGATGGATTCGGACTTGTACCTCTATGCTCTTATCATTATATATCGAATTGCCTATCTATCCTTATTGTATCTCACATGTATATTCATATGTATGCATGCTCTACTTTTGTATTTCCTTCTATGTACGTTTAATGTGATATGGCTGGGAGAACCCGGAGTTACTCCCCACTGATTGTGGCGTTCATGTTTTTCATGAATGAACAGGTTGCTTGCATGGATGGCTTTTTGCTTATGCTATTTTGGGTTCGGGTGTGAGCTAGCGGGCGTTGTCCCTGGAAGTTTCACCTCTAGACGATTTTAGCTAGTTTGCTAAACACTTTTACTTGTTAACATTTTGGAGAGACTTCGTCTCTTGATGTAGTATGTTCCGTACTTTAGTTTGTAATATTTGACACTCCTCGTATTCTTTCCTTGCATGTATAAAAGTTTTAAAAACTTCTTATTTCCGCTATATAATTCACATGCTTGTATGTTTTATCTTTCCGCATTCGCGAGGGTTGTCACAGTTAGCATGGCAAATTCTAGTTCCAACCCATCATTGGAGAGCAAGGTTGAAGATTTGACTTCCTTAATGAGGGAGATGCTCATGGGGAATAAGCAACAAGTGCAAGCTTGTGGTCTTTGCTCATCCAATGTTCATGTCACCGATCGGTGTCCACTTCTCCAAGAGGAGACCGAAGATGTCAAGGCCGCTTACTATAATCCTATGCGGAGAGACCATCCCGGTTTCCAATATGGGAATCCACAAGGCGGTTTGCAACTACAAGGCCAACAAAATCAAGGCTCATCATTTGGACAACAATTTAGTCAATCTAAACCAAGGTTCATTCCGAGGCAACAAGTTCCGAACTCATTCTCCTCTCAAGGTCAAACCTCCACTCCATCCATGTCTACGGAGGAAATGATTCAGGCTCTTACTTCTAATGTGGCCACTATGCAAGCTAATCAAGTGCAATTTCAACAAGAGACAAAGGCTAGCATTCAAAACTTGGAAAATCAATTTGGGCAAATGTCTAGTGCTCTTGGGAGACTTGATGCTAAAGATTCCGGTAAGCTACCTTCCCAAACTATTCCTAATCCTAAGCCTAATGCGAGTGCTATTACTTTAAGGAGTGGGAAGGAGTTTCAAGGGCCAAAAGCAAAGATTAGTGAGATAATTGAGCAAGAGGAGGAGGAGTTGGTGGTTGAACCCATCGTCACCTTACCGTTGGTTCAAGAGGAGGAAGTACCACCGATTGTTACACCTACTCATGAGGATGCTCCACCGTTTCCCGAGGCACTCAAGAGGAAAAGTCGCCTTACACAAGACAAGGATGTCTATGAGACCTTCCGATCCCTTTATTAGATTTATTGAATAGTGTGCCTAGGTATGCTAGGTTTCTTAAAGAGTTGTGTACCATAAAAAGGAATCAAAAGTTGAAGGGTGTCCAAAAAGTTAAAGTTAATGAACATGTGTCGGCTTTGTTTCAACATAAGTTGCCACCTAAGTGTAGTGACCCGGGTATGTTTACCGTGCCTTGTACCTTAGGAGACACCACTATCCCTAATGCTATGCTTGATTTAGGTGCTTCAATTAATGTTCTCCCTTATTCTTTATACAAATCATTGAAATTGGGGCCATTAGTTAAAACAGGGGTAGTAATTCAACTGGCCGATCGTTCAAATGCTTATCCTAAGGGAGTGGTTGAGGATGTACTTGTAATGGTAGATAAATTAATTTTTCCCGCTGATTTGTATGTACTTGAAATGGAACATGATTCACATGCGGCTCCTATTCTTCTAGGTAGGCCATTATTAAGAACCGCAAGTACTAAAATTGATGTGTCTAATGGCTCTCTTACCATGGAAGCCGATGGTCAAGTGGTTAAGTTTAATATCTATGATTCTATGAAATATCCTCGTGATGATCATTCTTGTTTCATGATTGATATTTTGGAGCCTTTAGTGCAGGATGTGTTCAATGTGAATGGAGGAGATGACTTGCTCGTAGCTATTGATAATAGCTTGTCTTGTGATGATTTAAGTTTTTCTCTATCTCATGATTTGATGAGAGTGGTGGCTTCTTTAGCAGAGATGGAAAGGCTTTCTATAATACCTTCATTTTATAAACCCTTAACTCTAACTTTGCCTAGTGAGAAACTGTTGCCATCAGTTTTGCAGGCACCCGTGGTTGAGTTGAAACCATTACCTTCCCATTTGAAGTATGTTTTTCTAGGTGATGAAGAAACTTTACCAGTGATCATTTCTAGCAAGCTTACCGAGGAGCAAGAGGTAAAGTTGGTGGGGGTTCTTAAGGAGAATAAGCTTGCAATTGAATGGACTATTTCCGACATCAAGGGTATTAGTCCAACCACTTGTATGCACCACATATTCTTGGAAGAGGATGCCAAACCGGTACGGCAACCACAAAGGCAATTGAATCCACCTATGATGGAGGTGGTGAAGAAAGAGATCCTAAAGCTTTTGCAAGTGGGTATGATATACCCAATATCCGATAGCAAGTGTGGAGTGTAAACTATCAGGTTTGCAAGTTTAAGGGATGCTTGATTAGGCTTACTCAAACTGAGAACAATTATAAACAGAAATGGATGTTGTTTTAGAGAGGGTGGCTTGTATTAGTTGAAACTCAAATATATGACTTAGAGAAACTCCCCTAATGCATAGCACAAGAGAAGGGACTCAAAGACTAGTTCCGAGACAGGTTTAAAGTGTTACAGCAATGCACAAACACCCTAGACTTAGACTCAATCAGCAAGCAAGCTAGTCACAGCAAGGCACAGACTTAACTTGACTCACAAAGCAAGACACTGATCAGACACCATGAATATGTATCAGGCTTGACTTAAACTACAACACTTAGCACAAGTTTGAAAGATTTGAGAGGTTTCTCAAGCTAATTCATTCATAAAAGTCTGCTTAAAACAACACACAAAGACCTCCTTATATAGGGAGGCTGATACACTTGTGAACCTTTGGATGTAAAGTCTATCCAAGGGCCAACTTTGGACTTGAACTACTACAACAGACACTAATTAAGGGCCTTACAAGAGGACGAGTTTAACAACTAGGAAGTACAGACACAAAAGCATAAAAACAGACTGATGCAAAAGTAATAAAGCAGCTTTTGGATTTTTCCTGAAATGGAAATCTGTTGTTCTTGCTGTCTTGCTGCTTTGCTCTGGGTTTTTTGCTGCTCCTTGGGACTCTCTACTCTTATTGGAACTTAGATAAACCTGCCTTGGATGAGGACAAGTTGACTTAGACAAAAGGAAATCACAACTGGACTTGTACTTTCTCTGCTATGATGCTCATTGGACTCTAGCTTGGGCTGCTTGTAACTTGAGTTTTTGCTAGACTTCTAAAGGAACTCTCCTGGATAAAGTTGTTGATTAATGGGTTGGCTTGATGGTGGGCCATGGTGGGGGTGGCTAGGATGCTCTGGTGTACCTCCTTGGTGCTGGGTTTGCTAACTGGTATGCTGAACTCTGACTGGCATTGTTTTTGGATTGTGTAAGGAATGTGGACTGAACTGAGCCTTGGCATGGCTTGGTGAGCTTTGTATTGTCTTCCACAATGTCCTGGCTTGGTTTGGCTTGAGTTTGGCTTGCCATGGCTTGTTGTTCGGACCTTGTGACTCGAGCTTCCATCCGAGGGGGTCTTGGGGTCAGGCTTGTTTGGCTTGTGGCTTGATCATCAAGGCCCCTTGGATGAGCTCCTACTGCAGCCTCCTTAGGTTGAAAAGGGCTTGACCTTAAGCCTGTGTCTTCCTCTCCCTCAGAGTCTTCATAGAAGGGACTAAGATCTCCAACATTGAATGTTTCATGAACTGCATATTCTCTTGGTAGATCAATTCTGTAGGCATTAGGACCTATCTTCCCTATGATTTGAAAAGGACCATCTGCTCTTGGCTCTAGCTTATTCTTTCTTTTGGAAGGGAACCTTTCTTTCCTTAGGTTGATCCACACTTAGTCTCCTGGTGTAAAGTCCTTCTTGACCTTAGGAACCTTGGCATTCTTCTTATATAGATCATTGGTCCTCTCAATTTGTTTTCTGACTGATTCATGGAGTTTTAGCATTTGCTCCACCCTCTTCTTGGCATCATAGTGGATCTCTGACCTACACACATTAGCCAAATTCAAAGGCATTAATTAAGGGTTTAGTACCATAGACCACTTCAAAGGGGGAGTGGCATGTGGCTGCTGATGGAGCTCTATTGAAGGAGAACTCTGCTTGAGCCAGCTTTAAATCCAAATCTTTGAGAGATTTGCTGACTATACACCTCAAGATCCTTCCCAAGGTCTTGTTGGTAACCTCAGTTTGTTCATTTGTTTGAGGATGATGAGAGGTGCTAAACAACAACCTGGTATTAAGCAGCTTCCACAATGTTCTCCAGAAATGACTCATAAACTTTGTGTCTCTGTCAGATACAATAGTTCTTGGAACTCCATTTAACCTTACCACCTCATCAAGGTATAGCTCTGCCACACTCACAGCATCCTCAGTTTTCTTACAAGCAATTAAATGTGCCATCTTGCTGAACCTATCCACAACTACCATGATAGAATCTTTCCCTCTTGCTGTTCTAGGCAATGCTACTATGAAATCCATACTTACATCTTCCCAAGGCCTACATGGGACTGGTAGGGGAGTGTAAGGTCCTGCTTGATATGAACTCTTGGCCTTTTGACAAACTCCACACCTCCTGAGCACTATTTGGACCTCTCCCATCATCTTAGGCCAGTAAAACTGATCCTGCAGTATGTCCACAGTCTTATGAACCCCAAAGTGTCCTCTAAGGCCACTTCCATGCACTTCCTTGATCAATAGACTCCTATAAGACCCTCTGGGAACACACAACTTGTTTCCTTTGAACATGAATCCATTTTGTAGAGTGTAGGGTGAATCAATGGTCCTTGTTCCCTCTTTCTGTGCTAACCAATCTTCTGCAAAGTCTGGATCTTCCTGATACATATCCTTCATGAACTCAAATCCAAGAACCCTTTGCTCCATGGTTGATAGCAGAGTGTATCATCTAGACAATGCATCAGCTACCACATTTTGTTTTCCTTCTTTGTATTTGCTAGAAAAGGTGAATGACTGGAGGAACTCCACCCATTTAGCATGCCTGTGACTGAGCTTATGCTGACCTCCTTTTTATTTCAATGCCTCATGATCAGAGTGTAGGACAAAAGGCTTGGGCTTCAGGTAATGACTCCAATGCCTTAGAGCCGTGACAAGAGCATAGAACTCTTTATCATATGTAGAATAGTTCAACTTGGCACCACTTAGCTTTTCAGTAAAATAGGCTACATGTTTCTTCTCTTGGATGAGGACAGCTCCAATTCCCGCTCCACTTGCATCACATTCAACCTCAAATAGGCAATTAAAGTCTGGTAACCTGAGGATAGGTGCACTACACAAGAGTTTATTCATGTATTTGAAAGCCTGCAAAGCATTCTCAGTCCAAGTGAACTCTCCCTTCTTCATACATTCAGTGAGGGGTGCTGCAATGGTGCTGAAGTTCTTAATGAATCTTCTGTAGAAAGATGCTAAGCCATGAAACCCTCTTACTCCTGTGATGTTCCTAGGAACAGGCCAAGACTGAACAACAATGATCTTGTCTTGATCCACTGAAATGCCTCTACCAGACACCACATATCCTAGAAACTTAACTTCCTCAGTCATAAAGGTGCATTTCTCAAGCTTCGCAAAGAGTTTACTCTCCTTAAGTATCTCAAACACAGTCTCAAGATGCCTCAAATGATCATCCTTGCTCTTGCTGTAGATGAGAATATCAACAAAGTATACTACCACAAATCTCCCTAGACAAGGCCTAAGCACTTCTGTCATTAATCTTATGAAGGTACTTGGGGCATTTGGTAGACCAAAAGGCATGACAAGCCATTCATAGAGGCCATGTTTTGTTTTGAAGGCTGTTTTCCACTCATCTCCTTCCCTGATCCTCAATTGATGGTAGCCTTGCCTCAAGTCAATCTTAGAAAAGAATCTTGACCCACTCAACTCATCCAGCATGTCATCAAGCCTAGGTATAGGGAACCTATACTTGACTGTGATGTTATTGATAGCCCTGCTATCTATGCACATCCTCCAAGTCCCATCCTTCTTAGGAACCAATAAAGCAGGCATAGCACATGGACTTAAGGACTCCCTTACAAACCCTTTGCTCATCAATTCCCCAACCTGTTTCTGCAGTTCTTGTGTAGCCTTAGGATCACATCTATATGCTGGTCTATTAGGTACTACAGACCCTGGCACAAGGTCTATCTGATGTTCAATTCCTCTCAAAGGGGGTAAGCCATCAGGAAGTTCCTCTGGGAACACTTCCTTGAATTGATCAATGAGGGGTTTAACTTCTGCAGGGATTACCTTAGACTCCCTTTTCTGAACCTCCTTTGATAGCAACATCAATACAGGTTGTTCCTCGCTACACTCTTTGACCATTGCTGATTCAGATAGAAACAAGACTCCACTAAAGTCTTCAGCCATGCTGGGACTCCCATAACTCTTCTGATGAGGTGGCAAAGGGGCTAATGTCACCTTCCAGCTCTAATGTTTAAAGGAATAGGTATTGCTTCTTCCTTGGTGTATGGAGCTTTTATCAAACTCCCATGGCCTTCCTAATAATAAGTGACAGGCATCCATTGGAACCACATCACACTGTACTTCATCTTTGTACACACTTCCAATGGAGAAGGGGACTATACATTTCTTGTCCACCTTAACCTCTGCTCCCTTACTCAGCCATCTCAACTTATAGGGGTGAGGGTGTTCTTGAGTACTTAGTTTCAGCTTGTCAACCATAGTGACTGAGGCCACATTGGTACAGCTTCCTCCATCTATGATGAGGTTACAAACCCTCCCTTGTATGGTACATCTGCTCCTGAAAATGAGGGACCTTTGATCCTCCTCCAAAGGTATCTGTTGTGAATGCATTACCCTCCATAGAACCAAGCCGTGGCCTGTGTTAGGGAGTGCCACTATTGCCTCCTGACTAGGCTCTTCCTCCTCACTCACCACTTCTTCAACCTCAGGCTCATACCTCTCATACTCAACTAGACCTTTTTTTTCCCAAGTCTCAACCTCTATTATAGTTAAGGTCTTCTTAGAAGGGCAATCCTTCCTGAAATGTCCATAACCCTGACATTGGAAACATCTGATTATGTTCTCAGTCAATGAAGTGCTTGGCTTCTGACCCATGATGCCCTTTCCCTTGTCTAAGGTAGGTGGGGGTGCTGTCTTAGGGGTATCAATGGTCCTCAACCCACTGTAAGGTCTGGTTTGAAAAGGCCTAACAGGTTTTGGTGTAACAGACTTAGTCTTTCCTATCTTTTCAATTCTCAGAGATAAGTTAACAACATCATCAAATGACCACAGAGGTTGCTTCCTAACCTTGTTAGCAATGCTCTTATCTAGACCCTCTAAGTACCTAGCAATCCTTTGCTCAGGTTTCTCATTTATATCACACTGCAAGGTCAGCTGTTCAAACTCTCTCAAATAGGATTCAACAGGTTTATCTCCTTGTTTCAACTTAGACAACTTGATGAACAGATCCTGGGTGTAATCCTTAGCAACAAACTTATCTAACAGTTTCTTTTTCAGTTTAGTCCAAGATTTGATGGGTTCTTTCCCTTCCCTAGCCCTTAACCCTTTCATGGTTTCATACCAAAGAGAAGCATACCCTTTCAATTTAAGGATGGCTACTTTAAAAGACTTAGAATCATTATATCCTTTGTACTCAAAGATTCTTTCTACTTCTCTTAACCATTCTAACAAATCATCAGGATTAAGACTACCAGAAAACTCAGGGATATCTACCTTAAGATGCTTGTCTATGTGCCTGTGGATGGAAGCCCTGCTCCTTGTTGAGTCATCTGAGTCTGGATACTCTTCATCATCAGGTGGCCTTCCTCTGCCTCCTCCTTGGCCTCTTCCACGTCCTCTGCCTCTTCCTCCTATGGAAAGATTGCCATCAAGAGCCTCATTCACAGCCCTTGTGTGTTGTGTGACAGTTCTGGTTATGCCTTCTACCATAGTCTCTAAGTTGGTGATTCTCTCTTCCCTCATTGGGTTATTTTTGTGTTTTTAAATGTAGTTAGGGAAAATGAACTCACTAAGACTCTCAACCAAAGCTCTGATACCAATTTGGAGTGTAAACTACTCAGGTTAGCAAGTTTAAGGGATGCTTGATAAGGCTTACTCAAACTGAGAACAATTATAAATAGAAATGGATGTTGTTTTAGAGAGGGTGGCTTGTATTAGTTGAAACTCAAAGATATGACTTAGAGAAACTCCCCTACAGCATGGCACAAGATAAAGGACTCAAAGACTAGTTCTGAGACAGGTTTAAAGTGTTACAGCAATGCACAAACACCCTAGACTTAGACTCAATCAGCAAGCAAGCTAGTCACAGCAAGGCACAGACTTAACTTGACTCACAAAGCAAGACACTGATCAGACACCTCAGGCTTGACTCAAACTACATCACTTAGCACAAATTTGAAATATTTGAGAGGTTTCTCAAGCTAATTCATTCATAAAAGTCTGCTTAAAACAACACACAAAGACCTCCTTATATAGGGAGGCTGATACACTTGTGAACCTTTGGATGTAAAGTCCATCCAAGGGCCAACTTTGGACTTGAACTACTACAACAGACACTAATTAAGGGCCTTACTAGAGGACGAGTTTAACAACTAGGAAGTACAGACACAAAAGCATAAAAACAGACTGATGCAAAAGTAATAAAGCAGCTTTTGGATTTTTCCTGAAATGGAAATCTGTTGTTCTTGCTGTCTTGCTGCTTTGCTCTGGGTGTTTTGCTGCTCCTTGGGACTCTCTACTCTTATTGGAACTTAGATAAACCTGCCTTGGATGAGGACAAGTTGACTTAGACAAAAGAAAATCACAACTGGACTTGTACTTTCTCTGCTATGATGCTCGTTGGACTCTAGCTTGGGCTGCTTGTAACTTGAGTTTTTGCTAGACTTCTAAAGGAACTCTCCTAGACAAACTTGTTGATTAATGGGTTGGCTTGATGGTGGGCCATGGTGGGGGTGGCTGGGATGCTCTGGCGTACCTCCTTGGTGCTGGGTTTGCTAACTGGTCTGCTGAACTCTGACTGGCATTGTTTCAGGATTGTGTAGGGAATGTGGACTGAACTGAGCCTTGACATGGCTTGGTGAGCTTTGGATTGTCTTCCACAATGTCCTGACTTGGTTTGGCTTGAGTTTGGCTTTCCATGGCTTGTTGTTTGGACCTTGTGACTCGAGCTTCCATCTGAGGGGGTCTTGGGGTCAGGCTTGTCTGGCTTGTGGCTTGATCATCAAGGCCCCTTGGGTGAGCTCCTGCTGCAAAGTGGGTGAGCCCCACTCAAGTGGTGCCAAAGAAAAGTGGAGTGACGGTTGTAGAAAATCAACATGGAGAATTGGTTCCCACCCGAGTACAAAATGGATGGCGTGTTTGTATTGACTACCGTAGACTCAATGCGGTGACAAGGAAGAATCACTTTCCCTTGCCTTTTATTGATCAAATGCTTGAGCGGCTTGCCGGTAAGCCTTTTTATTGCTTTTTAGATGGTTATTCGGGCTATTTTTAAATTGCTATTGCGCCCGAAGATCAAGATAAGACCACTTTTACTTGTCCATTTGGCACCTTTGCGTATCGACGCATGCCATTTGGGTTATGTAATGCTCCCGCAACTTTTCAAAGATGCATGGTTCGTATTTTCTCGGAATATGTTGAGAATTTCATTGAAGTTTTCATGGATGACTTTACCGTGCATGGTGATTCCTTTGATAGTTGTTTGACTCATTTATCTCTTGTGCTTAAGAGATGCATTGATACTAACCTTATCTTAAATTATGAAAAATGTCATTTTATGGTGGAGCAAGGTATTGTACTTGGGCATTTAGTTTCCTCTAAAGGTATTGAGGTTGGTAAAGCAAAAACTGACACTATTCAATCACTTCCTCACCCTACTAATGTTCGTGAAGTTCGCTCTTTCCTTGGTCATGCAGGTTTTTATAGGCGGTTTATCAAGGACTTTTCCAAGGTAGCTTCACCATTGTGCAAATTATTGCAAAAGGAGGTAGAATTCGAGTTTGACTTAGCATGTAAGGAGGCATTTGACAAGCTAAAAGAGAAGTTGACATCGGCCCCAATCATACAAGCTCCAAATTGGTCTCTTCCATTTGAGCTTATGTGTGATGCTAGTGACTACGCCGTTGGTGCCGTCTTGGGTCAACGATTTGGGAGAGTGCCCCATGTGATCTACTATGCCTCTATGACTCTCAATGAGGCTCAGAAGAACTATTCTACTACCGAAAAGGAGATGTTGGCGGTGGTATTTGCTTTAGAAAAGTTTAGATCCTATCTACTTGGTACTAAAGTAGTGGTTTTCACCGATCATGCTGCTCTTAGGTATTTGATGACAAAGAAAGAGGCTAAGCCAAGGCTTATTCGATGGGTATTGTTACTAAGTGAATTTGACATAGAGGTGAAAGACAAGAAATGGGCCGAAAATGTGGTGGCGGACCACTTAAGTCGGTTAGTGAATGTGGAGAAACTTGCGGAGCCTATTCGAGGCACATTTCCCGATGAAACACTCTTTGCCCTTACTTCCGTTTCTCCTTGGTACGCTAACATTGTTAACTTTCTTGTTTCCACTGAATTTCCTACAGGTTTTTCCAAATCCCAAACGGAGAAGGTACGAGTGATGCCAAATACTATGTTTGGGATGATCCTTACTTATGGAAGCATTGCTCGGATCAAGTGGTGAGGAGATGTGTTCCGGAAAATGAGATGAGCTCTATTCTAACTTTTTGTCATTCCTATGCTTGTGGGGGACACTTTGGAGCTAGGAGGACCGCAAAGAAAGTGCTTGATTGTGGCTTCTATTGGCCGAGCTTGTTTAGGGATGCCCATGGTTTTGTCAGAACTTGTGACAATTGTCAACGGAGTGGTAACATTTCTCGTCGTAATGAGATGCCTCAAACCCCTATGCTTTATTGTGAAATTTTTGATGTATGGGGTATAGATTTTATGAGTCCATATCCCATGTCTCATGGTTTCTTATATGTACTTCTTGCCGTTGATTATGTATCGAAGTGGGTAGAAGCTAAACCCACTAGGACTAACGATGCTAAAGTTGTTGCAGATTTTCTCAAGTCTAACATCTTTTCTAGGTTTGGAATTCCAAGGGCAATGATAAGCGATAGAGGAACAGACTTTTGCAATAGGACGGTAGAAGCACTTTTAAAGAAATATTGCGTCACTCACAAGGTATCTACCGCTTACCATCCTCAAACAAATGGCCAAGCCGAAGTGTCCAATAGAGAGGTGAAGTCAATCTTGGAAAAGACGGTGAATCCGAATCGGAAAGATTGGAGCTTGAGGTTGGATGATGCATTATGGGCGTATATAACGGCCTATAAAACTCCGATTGGTATGTCACCTTACCGGTTGGTTTTTGGTAAGTCTTGTCATCTTCCGGTCGAGCTTGAGCACAAGGCTTTTTGGGCGGTGAAAACTTTAAACATAAGAATGGATGAGTCGGGTGTGCATCGGAAGTTGCAATTGCAAGAGATAGAGGAGATTAGAAATGAGTCGGATGAAAATGCGGAAATTTTTAAAGAGCGAACAAAGGCGTGGCATGATAAGATGCTTTCTAGGAAGACTTTTTTCGTTGGTCAAAAGGTTTTGCTTTACATCTCCCGTCTTCGCTTATTTCCGGGTAAGCTACGGTCAAGATGGGTTGGACCATTTATTGTCACTCAAGTCTTTCCACATGGAGCGGTGGAGATTCGTAGTCCGTCTACGGAGAAGATTTTCTAAGTGAATGGACACCGTCTCAAACCGTGTTATGACGGATTTCAAAAGGAAGCGGTCGAGGAAGTTAATCTTATCGACCCAATTTATGAAGATTGAGCTTCACATTTCCATGTCGAGCCACGACATTAACTAAGGCGCTTTACGGGAGGCAACCCGATTTGCTTTTATTTTATTTTATTTATTTTATGTAGTTTCTATTTGCTTGTTATTGGTTTAGTTTCCTTTAATCTAATTTGCTTGTGTTTATGTTTTGTAGGTAAGAAGAAGAAAAGAAAGAAAAAAAAAGAAAAAAAAAAAGAGTCAAAACACGCAACTGAGCCGCGGCTAGCAGCACCAGCCACACCCTCGCGGCACCAGCCACCACCACGCGGCCTCCCCTCCTGTTTTGACAGCCGCCCCACGCGGCCAACACCGAACCCAACCTCCCTTTCCTTTTCTTCTTCTTCACTTCCAGGCATTACACAGGAAAAAAAAAGAACACGGCAAGACAAATACAAGGCGTAGCCATTTTTTCGAATAGACCAATTTCCATCCCTTTCCTCACACCAAATTTGTTCAAATCTTTGTTTTCTCTTTCACACAACCAATTTCCATTGCTTTCTTTCAAGATTAGTGGCTATTTTCGGAAATTTGAAACCCTACCATTGGGGTTTCGGAAATTTCGAATTTTGGATTTTGCAAGGTTCGATTTTTGGGTCCATTTTCAGCAATAAGGAGATTACATTATCATTATTCATATAAAGGAACAAATTTCTCATCTTTTGGGTAAAAATTTCATACTTTGTCTCTTCCTTTTAATTTTATGCTTGAATTTTCATTCTAGCTTTAATTTAAAGGAATTATCATTGTTTCTTGAGTTTTTGTTGGTGATTTATTGGTCTAGTGATTGAATTTGTTGAAATTGTTCTTTGTTGAGGGAGATTTGGAGTTGTAAGTGAGCTTTGTTGTTGTTCTTGTGCACTTGGAATTGTCCTTTGTTGTGCATTGTTGTCATTTGATGTGGTCGTTATACACCAAAAATAAAACCTAAGTCTACTAACTAAGAAGATAGCGGAAGTAGGGTCGATCTCCACAGGGAGGAAACTAATTAACTGAAATCTAAATCTGCAAGTAACAATCTGTGGGTTTTGAAAAGGTTTTAAACTAATCTAAATGAGATTAAAGGAAGAGAAATAAAGATAGAAATAAATACGACTAAATCAGATAAAGAGAGAAATATGCTAGGAGTCGGTCCACTGCAGTATCGGCATCTATGGGTCAACTAAGTCAGTCAATCTATCAATGAGAAGGGCAATGGTTTTCTCCTCTCGGTCTCAAACCACCCTAGGGATTTTCCTAATTAACTCTCGTCCTCTTAGGAGTCACCTATCAATTCTAAACAAGTCTTCCCTTCCAATCTCTCGATCCAGGTCGGGGTTAACTACCTAGCCTAGTCTCCTGCGTATACTCATTCGACTAAACCTCAATTAAATCGCAAAGATCGATTCTCATATTCAAGACTAACCAAACTAATCTATCCTAACATGCCTCTACTACAGTTTCCCTCATCCCAACATACAAGAGAATTAGCTACTCATCTAACGAACTATGCTAACAAAGACGATTGAACATATGATGATAGACATAATAAAATCGTAATTAATAAGCATAAATAATAACAACACAGCAGTTAAGTAGAGCAAGTAGTAATTAAGATTAAGATAAAGGTAAGAGTAAAAGAGAGAAATCGTTTACAATCTTAGCAATCCGGCGTAAAGAACAATCCACGTCGAATAACCCGAATGAAAACTAAAGATTAAAAGTTCAGAAACTAAGGCAAGATTAATGTCTGCTAATTACTCAATAATAAGTGCTCCCTACTAATGACGTAAATAAGAATCATATATAGCGTCTAACACGACTCTTAACCTAATTAACCTAATGGACTTAAAGCCCGTAATAGAATCTACTCGATCGAGGGAAATAACCACTCGATCGAGGCATTTATTCATAGAAATCAGTCGATCGAGCACTTGATCTACTCGATCGACCAACTGGTAAGCGACTTCTACTCGATCGAGCAAAGGTGGCAGCTCGATCGAGCACTTCTGGCTTCAACTCACCTCGATCGAATGGCAAGCTCCTTGATCGAGGTCTTCTGGCACAGTATGTGGTGTGAGTCATGACTTGGCCTTGATTATGAATGGTTTCACGCTTCCCGAGGCAAGAGCTCCTGTCCCGATTCTTCCATTCTCCTAAATGCATGCAAAGTGGACTGCTTTGACTCGGTTTCTGCTACTATGCAGCTTGTACCTACAAAATGGTAATGAAAGTACAAAGTAGCCAAATAGGGGCATATGGCGATATAATATCACCTAAATGACATAGAAATGCGTGCATAAATGGACTAGAAAGTCTATATAACATACACGCATCAAACTTCCCCAAACCAAACCTTTGCTTGTCCTCAAGCAACCTAAATGCAGCTCTATGAAACAAAATAAACCTAGGGGAATGGAGCAAGTCTCAGAGCTAGCTACAAGTCAATGTGAAACAGTTTAATGCACTCGGTCAATCATTACAAAGCTTAATACGAAAGTGAACGAATTTATACAATCTTGGAAATAAATCAGACTTTCGACCTTGCAAGACTTAACCAAATTCGGACTCTCACGGGTCACTCTTCTCTCAACAAGCAAATGGTAAGTAAATGTGTATAAGAAAGAGAGAAGAAAATATAGTCACTCACCTAGACTACGACCGACACAACATGCATTGCTAACTAATATGAAAGACGATTCAAGCACCGTACACACGCATAACCACCGTTCAAGGACAATCACGTGCCGAACATTTGCAAAAGTATGGATATGTGAGGCTAATTGGTAAGAAGGGGCAAAATAATTAATGGAAATGTGAGGGTAAATAGCCAAGCTAGTTCCTAACAAGACCGCAATAGAACTCGTTCCATTCTTCCAACAATCAAAAATTAAGCTCGATGCCTTACCAAATATAGGCATAAACAACACAAATCCCAAATAACACCTCAACAAGATAATGATACACATAGGAGGTGTAAACAACTTAACTTCAGCCAATTATTTTTTCCAATATATATTTTTTCATTTTTTCTTTCTTTTTCTTTTCTTTTCTTTTTCTTTCTTGGCTGACTGAGGGAAACCACTCGATCGAGCAGAACATGTCACTCGATCGAGTCACAAAACACAAAAACTGCTCGATCGAGCTGAAAGCTACTCGATCGAGACACTAATCAACACTTCTCTTCTTTTTCTCGCAAATACCCACTCCAATCAATGAAACGAGCCAAAAACTGACACAATGACGTAATATACCTCGACTACTAAACTAGCTCAGCAAAGGTAGGCTAAGTTTGGGATGTAGTTAAGGGCAACAGGCAGATATGGCTTTATGTGGAGTTAATGGGGTAAATTGAGGAAAAGGGAGATGCAAATATTCTCAAAACACGTAATACCGACCACAAACCCAATGCGTGCAGGCAATAAGAAATCAAAGTTCATAAACAAGCAAATGACACGAGATGTGGGGAGTAACTACTCTCATTCCTAGATGAACTGGTCATGGATGTCACCAGTTATAGGCTCTAAAATCTCAGAAAATATAAGTAGCTTGCCAAAATGTTGAGTCAAGTCTAATAATCAAATTAAATTCCAAGACAAAAATCATAGTTCACAATTTCGATTTTACTACGTAAATCAAGAAAGGTGCAAAGAATAGCATAAAATAGACTTGTAGTGCAATTTCATCATGAACAGAACTCCAATCCGACTCAACTATATGCAAAAATAAACGTGATATTTTTGATATTTTTCAAATTTTTCTAATTAACATGAATTGTAAACGTGAATGCAATACAAATGCAAATGCAGACGAAAAAGGATGTAAAACACTTCCCCAAACCAAAACAGACAATGTCCTCATTGGCTATAGCACCAAAGCATATACGGGAAAGGGAAAAACAACCTAATACATGCTCCTAAGGAATGAAATGTATATATATGAAGAATGGAAAAACAAAAGGAACAGAAACAACTCACAGGACAAAGCTTCCCCAAACCAGCATCAAACTAGGGGTCGATCGAGTAAAAAGTCTACTCGATCGAGCAACTCGTCAGACAAAATCGCTCGATCGAGTAACTCTGTTTTGCTCGATCGAGCACTCTCGCAAATGCACAGCTTTCGGTTTTGAGCAATTGCTTCCCGCTTCGTCTCCTGCAAAACCGATGCCAACCGAATACCAGAAAATACCAAAAATTGTATAATAGGAAATATAAATTGTCTATCTAAACTACGGATTATCACGTGATAGTCTAAATGTCTATTTGAAAACGCAATAAATTGTTTTTACAAATTGCACGGGGTTGCAAACCCGGCTACCACCCAAATAGTTTCATGAGAAGGCCACCGTGTGGCCTTTGACTTGCGGAAGTACCCTCAGCTGCGGTAAGTTCCGTCTTCTTCCTCCACACGTACAATGGTTTATTGGAGCCTAGCTCCACTTCGGAATCACTTGCGTACATGCGGGCTCCTTTGTCCTTCATGGACTTCTTTTTCTTTACGTCGTCACGCGAACCTAGCTTTTCCTTTTCCAGCTCCAATGCTACTGAGTTATTACCTGTAATAGAACATACAACAGCATATTCCTCCAAATCGCTCCCAAGCTGGGGCGGAGGTGTTACGGTAGCAATGGGGATATCACAGATAGGAGCTATAGGTTCGATAGGAACCGAAGCTTTGTCGTGCGTGAATAAATCAGGTGCGATATCAGATAAAGGAAGCGCGTAGCATGGTGACACAAGCATAGGACCCTTACTAACGTGAGACTGCGTGAATACTAAATTCTCCCCCCCTATTTGAAAAGTCAGAGTCTGTAACCCAACATCAATAACCGCTTGCGCAATATGCAAGAACGGTCTTCCCAATATGATGGGAGTGTGAGAATCCTCAGGTATATCTAAAACTATGAAATCGACCGGGATGAAGAATTTTCCTATTTGCACAGGAACATCCTCTATGATTCCTAAGGGTCGAGACAAGGTTCTATCTGCCATCTGTACCGTCATGTTTGTACACTGAAGTTTGGTAAAGCCTAACCGTTTGGCTAAAGACAAAGGTAAGACGCTAACACTAGCTCCTAGGTCACATAACGCGTTGTCTATGAGATGGGTCCCTATATGACATGGTATAGAAAAACTACCTGGGTCAGACAGCTTAGGGGGGCTCTTGTTCTGGAGGAACGCAGAGCATTCCGCAGTTAACGCTACAGTCTCTATAGTGTCTACGAACCTCTTACGCAAAAGAATTTCACGCATAAATTTTAGGTAAGAGGGTACCTTTAATAGGAGGTCTGCAAAAGGAACGTTCACCTTGAGATTGCGTACAATGTCAGCGAACCGAACAAATTCCTTTTCGACCTTAGCTTTCTTCAATCGGCCAGGAAACGGAACTGGAATGTCAGGATTACCACGTTGCATATCCTTGACAATTGCATTGTTGATCATCCGCTTGCTTAATCCCTTCGAACGAGCTTCTCGCTCATGAAAACCCATCGATCGAGTATCTAAGTCACTCGATCGAAGATTATCCGAGCTTAAATCGCTCGATCGATCAGTTTCCTCGGTCACCTTATTCGATCGAGCAGCCGTTCTCTCTCGATCGAACACTTGTCCATCAGAATCACTCGATTGAGCATTAGCAACCTCTCGATCGAGTAACTCGCTTTCCAATTCACTCGATCGAGTAACACAAATCTCTCGATCGAGTAGATTCTCCTTCATTCCATTCGATCGACTAGCAATAACCTCTCGATCAACTATATTATCAGCGACAGTCTTCGCAACATCGGTATGTGCATCAGAAATATCAGCAACAGTACCAGGACTATCATAAACAAGACCGCTTCTCAGAGTAATCATATTCAGCGTCTCCTTGTTCTTGTCAGTTTGAGACGGTAACTGCCCGGGTTGCCTAGTCGATCGAACTCCTGCCAATTGAGCAATCTGCGACTCCAAAAGCTTGATAGTAGCATTTGTTGCTTGATCAGTTTTGCTCATTTGGATAGCTAAAGCTTGGATCATAGACTTTAACTCCCCGATTTCTGCAATTTCTACAGATGAGGAACTAGCTTGCTGCGAAGGCTGGATGCTCTGAAATCCTTGCTTGTGCGGCGGTTGATACGTCGGCTGTGGTGGTGGAGGTGTAGGATTTAAGACGTTCTGGCTTGTCCATCTCAAATTGGGATGGATATTCCCTTGATTGTAGTACCCACCTCCTTGACGGTACTGCTGAAAGGAAAAGACTTGTTCCCTTTCAGCGAGACAGTCTATAGCCGTGTGGCCAGTTTCGCCACACCTCTTGCAAGTAATCATATCATCCTGCTGCAGCAAATGAACCGTCTGCTGGTTATCTTCAGCTTTCTTCTCCCATTTATCAAGTCTGGCATTTAGTTTATCGAATTTCGCGTCCAGACCTTCAGAATCGATACTAGCTATCGTCCGTGTACCACTCCTCGGATTACCATATTCAGCACAATGGGTCGCCATTTCTTCAATCAGCTTCCAACCCTTATCATCATCTATTTCCTTCTGGAACCTCCCGTTTGACGCGGCATCTAGAATGGCTCGATGATCGTCATATAACCCGGTGTAGAACTGGTTACACAGAAACCACTGCTCGAACCCATGATGAGGAACAGACCTCACTAGCGTCTTGAATCGATCCCAAGACTCATAGAGATTTTCATGAGCCGTTTGCTTGAAATTAGTAATCTGACCCCTCAAAGCATTCGTCCTCTGTGGTGGAAAATACTTTTTATAGAAAGCCAGTGCGAGTGTGGTCCAGTCAGTAATACCCAGCTCTTCTCGATTCAAATTCTTCAACCAGTCCTTGGCGTTATCAGTAAGGGAAAAAGGAAACAAGAATTCCTTGATCTTGTCAGATGTCACCTCTTTGGAAACTAGAATAGAAGAATAGTAGTCAGCAAAGGTCTCCATATGCCTCCTCGGATCCTCCCCAGCTACACCCCTATACTTATCCTGCTGGACAAGCGTGATATAAGACGGACGAAGATCGAAAGTAGTTCCATCTTCGTCCGTTGTAAGTTTGAATCCTTGAGGTATACATGCAGCTGTAGGCTCAGAATGGCTAGCAATATTAGGCATCCTTGCTGGCAAAGTAGTCTCAACAGTCAAATCTTCCTTGAAAATGAAACTGTCGAAGACGGATTCAGAAGTACTCAAGTCTTCCTCCTGAATAGTCTTATCTAACCCTCTCTTCCTGCGTAGGAAGGTTCTTTCAGGCTCCGGATCAGCTTCCACTAATTCGAGCCTTTGGGACCTGCTCACACACAACTATAAAGAGAAAGATAAGAACAGTCTTAAGGAATTAGAAATTCCTTAAGACGAGACAGAAATAAATAAACAGAAAATTAAATTGCCTCCCCGGCAACGGCGCCAAAATTTGATGTGGTCGTTATACACCAAAAATAAAACCTAAGTCTACTAACTAAGAAGATAGCGGAAGTAGGGTCGATCTCCACAGGGAGGAAACTAATTAACTGAAATCTAAATCTGCAAGTAACAATCTGGGGGTTTTGAAAAGGTTTTAAACTAATCTAAATGAGATTAAAGGAAGAGAAATAAAGATAGAAATAAATACGAATAAATCAGATAAAGAGAGAAATATGCTAGGAGTCGGTCCACTGCAGTATCGGCATCTATGGGTCAACTAAGTCAGTCAATCTATCAATGAGAAGGGCAATGGTTTTCTCCTCTCGGTCTCAAACCACCCTAGGGATTTTCCTAATTAACTCTCGTCCTCTTAGGAGTCACCTATCAATTCTAAGCAAGTCTTCCCTTCCAATCTCTCGATCCAGGTCGGGGTTAACTACCTAGCCTAGTCTCCTGCGTATACTCATTCGACTAAACCTCAATTAAATTGCAAAGATCGATTCTCATATTCAAGACTAACCAAACTAATCTATCCTAACATGCCTCTACTACAGTTTCCCTCATCCCAACATACAAGAGAATTAGCTACTCATGTTACGAACTATGCTAACAAAGACGATTGAACATATGATGATAGACATAATAAAATCGTAATTAATAAGCATAAATAATAACAACACAGCAGTTAAGTAGAGCAAGTAGTAATTAAGATTAAGATAAAGGTAAGAGTAAAAGAGAGAAATCGTTTACAATCTTAGCAATCCGGCGTAAAGAACAATCCACGTCGAATAACCCGAATGAAAACTAAAGATTAAAAGTTCAGAAACTAAGGCAAGATTAATGTCTGCTAATTACTCAATAATAAGTGCTCCCTACTAATGACGTAAATAAGAATCATATATAGCGTCTAACACGACTCTTAACCTAATTAACCTAATGGACTTAAAGCCCGTAATAGAATCTACTCGATCGAGGGAAATAACCACTCGATCGAGGCATTTATTCATAGAAATCAGTCGATCGAGCACTTGATCTACTCGATCGACCAACTGGTAAGCGACTTCTACTCGATCGAGCAAAGGTGGCAGCTCGATCGAGCACTTCTGGCTTCAACTCACCTCGATCGAATGGCAAGCTCCTTGATCGAGGTCTTCTGGCACAGTATGTGGTGTGAGTCATGACTTGGCCTTGATTATGAATGGTTTCACGCTTCCCGAGGCAAGAGCTCCTGTCCCGATTCTTCCATTCTCCTAAATGCATGCAAAGTGGACTGCTTTGACTCGGTTTCTGCTACTATGCAGCTTGTACCTACAAAATGGTAATGAAAGTACAAAGTAGCCAAATAGGGGCATATGGCGATATAATATCACCTAAATGACGTAGAAATGCGTGCATAAATGGACTAGAAAGTCTATATAACATACACGCATCATCATTGTCGGGATGAGACCCAATAAATGCGGCACCACCACCATTTCTACCTCACAACCACCCACCAAAACACAAAAACTTACCCACACCACTTCAAAAACAACCACCATTATTCCTAGACGAATACCTATTCCTAAACCCGCTTCTTTAACACTTACACAAGGCCAAATTTGGGATGATTTACATTACCGTCATATGACGGAAACCCGATTCCTTTGTCATGACACACTAGAAAAATTGGGTATGCTTGATGTAGTGAAGTCTTTGTTGAAATGTGTTGGTTTGGAGAATTTCATGACTAAGAGAGCCCACACTTATAAGAGATACACTTTAGAGTTCTTATCCACCTTGACATTGCCGGGAGAGTCCAATAAAACTCCTAAAATCACCTTCCGTTTGAAAGGAAAGCCTCATTCTTTGACTTATGCGGGGTTGAGAAAAGCTTTTGGTATTAAGGAGATGAGTGAGGTGACATATAAGGGTTTAGGTAAAGAGGTGGAAACTCAATGGTGGAAGGAGTTGACGGGTTTGGATACAAAAGAGAAACAAGGTGAAATAAGCTCAAAAATCCCTCATCCTTGTCTTAGGCTTGCTCACCGTTTGATAGCCAATACATTCCTTTGTAAAGGGGAACCCACTAAACTCCCTCGTGTTCAATTTGGTTATTTATGGGCTATGACTCCGGAGGGTGAGGGTGTCCCCGATTGGGTTGCTCTTTTTGTGAAATCTTGCTTACGATTGGGTACTAAGAAGGGAACTAGGGTTGGTGGTGGGGGTTTGGTGACTTTGATAATGAAACATTTGAAGATAGATATGGGGGATGATGAAGTGCCTTTGATGGATAACTATCTTTTGGATATTCCTTGTTTGATCCAAGCTAAGTTGCTACGGCCTCGGTTGGTAGAGGGTAAGTACTTTTGGTGTTGGGGTCCCTAAAATGATCCTTATTTGAAAATGCTTCCTTCGGAGGACGAGCCTTTGACTTATGGGGAAGTGACGGAGGATTTATTTGTTAGCCCCGATCCTGATCTAGATCCTTTAATGGATGGAGAAGATGGAAGTGAAGATGAGGGATCCGACGAGCTTAGTGGGGGTAGTAAGACTCATGGAGATGCGGAGGGTACTGGTGATGGTGATGATGATAGAAGTGGTAACGATAGTACGGTTACACGGTCGGTTGCTACTACTCCCGTGGCTACTTATGATCAAGTTTGGATGAAAGAGATTGATGCTTGGAGGAAAGAGGTGGATGCTAGGCAAGTTAGGACCGATGATAAGCTCGCCGCACTTTCTAATATGCTTTAGGAGACACATGAGCTTGTTCGGTCTTTGAATAGTAAGTGGGATGACTTTGCTAAAACACGGGAACTTAGGGAGGCGGATCATGCCTCTTAGAGCGATGGTACCGGAGATCCCTCCGGGCCTTGAGGTCCTTTGGTATGTTTTTCTTTCTCTTTTCCATGTCTTATTTTTTTTGTTGTTCCTCACATTGGGGGCAATGTGAAGAATAAGCGTGGGGGAGGGAATTCCATGTTGTATATATTTTATTTTGTTAAAAAAAAAGAAAAGAAAAGAAAAAAAAAAAAAGAAAAGAAAAAAAAAAGAACCCGGCTAGGTGAAAACCGCAAGGGCGGGCGCCTAGGCAAGATTGGGTGAAATGGCCGAGGACGGAGTGAAAACCCAAAAGGGCACTCCGGGTAAAATGAAGAATTGAGAAGCGTGCCATGAGAGTAGTGTAAGGAATAAACGCTAGATCGAAAACCCGCAAGGGCGGGCGATCAAGGCAAAATGAGGGAATAGGAAAGAAAAAAAAAAGTTACTTGATTACTTGATCTACCTTGGAGTTGGCGACATAAGGAGGTTTGAAGGGTGGTTCGAGATTTAATCATTTGAAGTAATAAGGGGGGTTGGGTGGTGAAGTGTGATGAGTTAAAATACATTGTGTCTTTGTGTTTTGATTTATCGTTGGCTTAGATGTTGTTTGGTTGGGAACTTGGGTCACATGGTCATTATTTTAGGATTTGGACATGCACTTTGTTGAGACCATGTACCTACTCGGAGGGATTAAGTATTGAGAGATGGTTGGAGTAGTAGTGATTAATTGTGGTGTTTAGAGTTGGAGCAAGCTACTCACGTTTCGCTATATAGACCTTGGTGAGGGTTCCCTTTGACTTATCCTTGGGTTTTACTCGAGGACGAGTAAAGGTCTAAGCGTGGGAGAGTTTGATTAGTCTAGTTTAGTAGGGGTTAGTAAAGTTATTTTGATGATTAAATGATGGGTTAAGAAGCACATTTGGGGATTTTAGTGCTTATGTCTTGAGTGTTGGTTTGGTAATGGACTTGTGTGTTTTAATGGGGTAATTGGATTGATTTCTTGCTATGAGTGGAGAACGGCTTCTTTAGAGGTTAGTATTGGGCTAAGGATGTCATGAGAGTGTTGATTTTGAAGCAAGTCAAAGCTCAAAACAATGAGTCAAAATGCGTAAAAGAGAAGAAAAGCAGGCTGCGAGGAGCGGCTAGCTGCGTGGCGCGGCTACTAGCTAGCTGCGAGGAGAGGCTAGCTGCGTGGAGAGGCTGAGCATTGGATTCCGACGACTCTTCAAATTCCTCTTTAATTCAACCATTATGCTCATACTTTATGAGGTTTTATGAGGTTTTATTAGGATTTATGAAGATGCTCTTTGAAGACCTATAAAAAGAGGGATTGTTGATCACTTTAGACATATCTTTTTCCATCTTTTAATCATCATAATACATAGAAAATACTTTGTATGGAAGGCTAAGTTCTACATCTTGGAACAAGTTCTTGAAGCCAAGTTAGTTTGAATTGTAAGACTCTTATTCTAATTCTATTTCATTTTTAGAGTATCAAATTTAGTTTGCATTATTGTTGGTTTGTTAATTATTCACCTAGAATGATCAACTAGTTGTCATTAGTTAATTAACCATTGCTAGATTAGATGAATGAATCTTTTGTTTGTTTATCTATTCCATTGTAGCAACTATAATTCATCAATTCGTAAGCTTTCATCATCGTTGAATTATAAAGGACTAAATTTGTATGAACCAAAGTGAAGCAACGCTTGTTTTCTTCATTCGTTTATCTTTGCTAAATTCCATCGCTTTAATCTACAATCTCGATACAATTGAGCGCTTGACTAAATTGACGATATTGTAAGGAATATTTTTTTACGCTTGTAACTAATAATCATTCATGAGTGAAATTAGAAGTCCACAACTTCATAGCAAAGTACTCAATATTGAAATAGAGTAGAAGAGTCAATGATCAATTCATAACTTGTTGGTGGAAATTACTTGGTCCAAGAATCATTCTCATATTTGTTAAACACTTTCAATTATTATATTGTCTTTATATTTCATTTCATTTTTGTTTTAGTAGACTTAGAACATCAACATATCAAAACCCCATTTAGTTACTTGCTTTTGCACACGTTTAATATACAAAACACCTTCCTTGTGGGATCGACCTCTACTTAAACTTACTATTAGTTTGCGTTTGTAGTAGTTAAATATACTAATTTGGAGACTCGCGACAAGTCTAGCCAATCTTCTTCATTAATTTCGTTACATTATGTGCATTCTCTTCAAGTTTTACAAGTTTTGAATATAAATTTTGTAAGTAGTTTTTTTATTAGTATAAACTTTCTTACTTTTTATTTTATATGTGTAATTTATGGGTTTTTTTCGTGAGTTTAAAATTACCGCGTAAAATATAAGCGGTTTTATAAAAAGCTTATAAAATCTTCATCCGGACTCCGATTAAGGCGAAACAAAAGCCTAAATTTATTAATTTTTTGAGCCTGTTGCAATGGTGAAATTTTTGTATACCATTGATTTGTCAAATTATACATTGCTGCTCATTTGTGCTCGAAAACTCGCTTGATTTTTTTCAAATTACTTGGTTATTTTTTTTTAATCATATGTACGTTTTAAAATTTTAATTGCAATTTTTTAATGACGATGGATATGATTATGATGAAGATGATGAGAAACATGACCGTAAACTACAAGTAGATTTTGTGTAACTTCATTTTAATGACTGTACTTTAAGTTTTAAAGAGTATAATTTTAAATGAATATAGTATAACTTTAACTAATATATATTATAACTTCAGTTTTTAAAAATGTAACTTGAGAATAGAGTTTATATAACTCCATTTTAAAGAGTGTAACGACTTTAATATTTTGGGTGTGTTACTGTAATGAACAAGTTTTGTAACTGTAATGGACAAGTTGTGTAACTGTAAAATTAATTTAAAGTAATTTCAATTTTCATTATGTTCTGTAAAAGAGTCGTCCATTTTAATTATGTTCTAATTTAACTTCAATGTGCATCTTGTGCAACTTTGATGAATAATAAGCGTTACTGTAATGAATGAGTTTTGTAACTGTGATGAACAATGAGTGTGATTGTAATGAACAATGAGTTTGACAATAATGAACAAGTGTATGGTGGATATGAATCAAGGACTCTATGTATATGTAAGGGTTATAACATTTATTCTAATATTGTAAAGTTGATGTGACTCATTGTTTACATATATTAGAATGTAAATTCACTTATACATATTACACTCATTGTTCATCATAGCATTTTTACAAGAATGTAAATTATGAATAAATTTTGTATAATTTCACTTTTAAAGAGTGTAACAACAATTCTTTGGGGTTGTAACTGTAACGAACAAGTTGTGTAACTATAATGGACAAGGTGTTAAAATTATAAAAATTCAAATTTTTCTATGCAAAATCGTCTTAAAAAAATTAAACTTACACTAAAAAAGCATTGAAGTTACACTCGTAAAATATTACAATTATAAAATTTTTAATTTTTCTATACAAAACCGCCTTATAAAATTAAACTTACACTCGTAAAATATTAAAATTATATAAATTCAAATTTTCCTAATAAACCGTCTTAAAAATTTAAAGTTACACTCGAAAATCATCAAAGTTACACTCGTAAAGTGTAAAAATTATATTTATTCAATTTTTTATATAGAAAACTGACTAAAACTTACGCTAAAAAATAATAGAGTTACACTCGAAAAGCATCAAAGTTACATTCGTAGGGTGTTTAAATTGTTTAAATTCGAATTTTATATATAAACCGCCTTAAAAAGATAAAGTTGTACTATAAAACATTAGAGTTACACTCATAAATCGCAGCAGCTTAAATGTCATTAATTAAGGCTAGAGAGAGAAATTTAATTAATTAGTGCATAGGTAAATGATTAGTGATAAGTGTGTTTTTTAATTTACAATCTCAGCCATCCATCTCCCTCATCCAATGGCTAGGATGAGTACTCAAGGACTCTAAGGATAGGTGGACTCAATGTAACACCCTAGAATTTCCGCGATTTATTTGATGCGAATTAATTAATTATTTCTCGGAAATCCTTATTTTATTAGTCTTAGTTATACCTAATGTTAGTATAACTTCATTGTTGGGTCAAATCCTCCTTATTATTTCTTATTGGGCTTATTTGCTAGTTAAACCCTAGTGCCCATTCGCTTCTCTATAAATACCAAGCTAAACCTAATCACCTTTCTTTTCTTTTATTTGAAAACCCTAAACCTAATTCTCTCTTCTCTTCCTCTCCTTTGTGCCGTGTGGTGGCAGCCATTTTCCTAGGGTTTCGTGCCTCTCCTTCCCCTTTTCTTCATCATTAATCATTCATCTTCGTTCCTAGATCGATCCTAGTCAATCTATTCTTCAATCGTTGTAAGTTTTATATTTTATTTCCACCTTTTCGTAGTTTTATGCTCTAGATTATTAATTAGGATCGTTATTATTGTTGGAACGTGTTGATAATGATGGTGAAGGCTTCGTGGACAATCCGGAGGAAGATTGTTATATTCTATAAGAGGATTTATAGTAGATTTTATGCTAAAAAGATAACTATGTGTTTTTCTTTAATTGTGTTTATAGAAAGTGAATTATTAATATGATATAATGATTGATTGTATGATTAATTTTTTTGTGTGGTTACTTTATGCTTATGATTCATATGTTTAATTCAATTTAATTCTTATATTGTTATTCTATTTATAATTATTCAATTGGTGTGCGAACTAGGGTTTAAATCGCGAACCCTAGTGTCGTTGGTGGAGTCGCGACCATGGGGTTTGCCGTGGCCTAGGGTTTCGGCCTCCTGCTTGTGGGAGAGGCTAGGGTTTGCTTATATTGAGGAATTCGGGTTTTGGTTTATATCATTAAGGTTATAGCTTATTAAACTATAACTTTGCATGTAAGCTACCCTGGTAATCCCTATTTGAGCTATAACTTTGAAGGTGACGTTACGGTGCGGTGTACTATAACAAGACTCGTTATGGTGATATGGCGGTTTGTACCGTGGAGTCGACCCCTCGGTGATGGTGTAATAGAAGACTAACCTGTGACGGAAGAGAGTTATAGTTGATGATACTATAACCTCGCACGTATAAGGTTATAGCTTGAAGTGTTACAACTTCACTAAAGTTGAGTGAAGGTTATAGCTGAAGTTACTATAACTTCACTAAAGTTGAGTGAAGGTTAGAGCTGAAGGTACTATAACTTTACAAAAGTTATGTGAAGGTTATAGTTGATGATAGTATAACCTGACACGCTTCTTAATGTTATACCTGGATGTATTATAACTTTGCTGGAATTAAGTAAGGTTATAGTTGATGATACTATAACTTGACACGCGTAACTAAGGTTATAGGTGGTGTACTATAACTCTGCCAGAGTTAAGCGAAGGTTATGGTTGATGATACTATAACCTTTAAAGGTTAACCAGGTTATAGTTGGGGTTACTATAACTTCACTAAGCTTAAGTGAAGGTTATAGTTGGAGGCATTATAACATTGAATGTTATATGCTTTTGTGTCTGGTGTTATGGTAACTCGAACTATAACATGACCTTTGAGGTGTAATGTTATAGGTCAAGATACTATAACCTTAGGCATCTTTACTTGTTTATGTGTAGTGTTATAGTCAGTTGGACTATAACGCTATGTTTGCATATCGTATTGGTTATTCTTATTCCTATATTGTTGGACATTCGTTTATACTGTTCTTGAGTTGAGTCGTGACGTTGTTCACGCATTGTTGGACAGTCAGTTATACTGTTGCTATGTTGAGTCGTGACGTTGTTCACGCATTGGTTAGTACATTCAGTGCTAGATTTTGATATGATTTTAGGGATGGAATGGTTAGCTCGTTATGATGCTCGATTTCAGTGTAGAGATCAAAAGATTTTGCTCAAAAGTCCTAGTGGTGCTAGATTGTCGTATCAGGGTGTTAGGGCAATGCCAAATGTGAAATGGGTATGTGCTATCAAGATGGTGAGCGTGGGTAGAAAGGGTCATCAGATCTATGATCGTGCTTGTCGCGAGCCCGATACAAAGATAAATTACCCAGACTAGGCTAATAACAAATTAATGTAATTAGGGAAATAGGGGTCGATCCTCAGGGAGATGGTGTTTCCTATAGAATGTGAAATGTCTCGCAATTGGGTTTTATCTAACGTGTTTCTGGGTTTAGGGATTATGATGTCTAAACAAACAAAAAGCATAAATGAAAACAAAATAAAAGCAATTGAAAATGAAAGCAATAAAGCAAATGATGAATTAACAATAATGAAAAGCATCTAGGGAAATAGGTTCACACATGTAGATTGACATATTGATGAAATTGGATTTAGGACATGCAAATAATTCATTGTGAGTTCGTAAGAATGATGTGTTCATTACAATCATAGATCAGATGGTCTAGCAGGCTTTTAGGCAATTTACTAGGTCTTAATCCACCATGTCATGCTTTGTCTATTCAATTCGCGTATCTCTACCATGGAAAAGAATTCCATGCTAGTCAATGATTTTGATCAGGAATCGTCAACTATCGTTATAGTCCAAACATGCATAGACACAATGTTTTAAAGGCACAATTTCTTTTATCCAATTATCATCTTTTAATCAATCTAGCATGGCTACCCTACACCCTAGAAAGGTGACTACTCACTCATGATAATGTTTATATCTAAGATGATGGTGATAATGAAAACTAGGATAGACATGCTTACAATAATTTTAAGACTCTCTATGTGGCGATAATAACGACGCTAATTGATAATCTAAGAAATGAAATTACGATTATAACAACACAAAAATGAATCTAAGATAATATGTATGGAAAATAACTATCAAATAGAAAACAATAAGGACTTAAAACAAGAGATAAATTAGGAATACCTAGGTGAAGATCAACAACGAAAGCGATAACAATAATAGAAATCGCTTGCATAGACTAATCGTTCCTTGAATTACAACACTTGTACCCAACAAAGTAGATTACAAAGATTGAAATTCTTATTGATCTAAGCTAAAGTTTTGATGTAGAAAGGACAGAAATAAATTAAGAACTAAAGACAAAAGAAGAAAATGATCTAAACTAGAATTTCTAAACTAAAGAGAAGAGAAGAGATGTGTGAAGAGGATTGTTGTTGTGAGATGTTGTGAGAGATGCTTTGGAAGAGTGGCTGGAGCATCCTATATATAGTATTAGGGTTTCGTGGGGAAGGGGTCGAGCATTGAACATATGACAAAAGGAGGAAGTTGAAGCAATTTGCTCGAAGCAGCAAGGATACCCGATCGGGTACACACTTACCCGATCGGGTAAGTTGTCATCTAGAAGCTTTGACTCTCGTTTCATCTCCCTTTTCTTATGACTTGACTTGCAATGTCCCCCTTGACCTCTTGAGTCGGGTTTGTTGATAGGGTTTGATGTAGAATGATGAATCCTTCGCCTAACTGAGTGATCTTCCGACAACTGCGAAAATGTCTTTACTTCTTCTCTCTTTTTGAGTTAGTGAACCTTCTTGAAATGCCTTCGAAATGGTTAAGCTTGCATCTTCAAATCGTCGGGTTTCAGGCAAATGCTCGAGAATATAGAAAAAGGGCGTAGAAACGTCACTTTCCCTACAAAGCAGGTTAGAACATAGGAATTCGCCTAGAAGACGATATTAGCTCATAAAATGGCTTAACAAAGCACAAATGATATACAAAACCGAGCAAAAATGGGGGTTAAAATCATACAAATATTCACTTATCAAACTCCCCCAAGCTAAACCTTTGCTTGTCCTCAAGCAAACATAACAAACAATACCAGGACAAGGGTTGCAAGCTTTGCCTACTACACCATCAAGAAACAAATCTCAACGTAAAACTTTGAAAACATAATGAATCATAACCAAAAAACAACGTGGGTAAGAATGATACATAAACATGGCTGAGATTTACATAACGGCATAGCACAAAGAATTTCACTATAGAATTTTCGGCTCTTGCATGATCTTTTGACAAATGAACTCTCACGGCACACTCGAACTCTCATTGCATGTAAAAGGTCAATTCTTTATGTGTAAATGTTTTTGAGACACTCACCTATCTACGACTTATGAAAATGTGTCCGCAATCTAATATGGTAAACAATTCAAAACACAAGTCAAAGATCACAATGCACATAGAAAAGAAGTCGAAAAAGAAATGAAGAAGGTTTTGGGAAATGGGTAAAGGTGGACAAACAGTTATGGTCATGTGAAGGTTAGAGTGAGCTAGCAACTGACCAATGATAAATGAATACTCAATCCAAACTTTTGGTTAATTCCCAAAAGACGAAAAATGAAGCCAGACTGAACAAGTGGCATATTACGCACGAAACACAAGGGTAAACTCCTTCTATCGATTTGACATTTTGAGGATATACTCACAGCTTCTTCTTTTATTTCTTCTTTTTTCGATTTTTCCTTTTCTTTTTTTTTTCATTTTTTAATTTTTTTTTCCTTTTGAACATCACTTGAACATTGTCGTTCTCCCAAATTCACTTTGACATCAAGGAACAAAATCTTCTCAAAAGAGCACCTATACACCATAGTTTAGCTACTAGCTCAAAAGGTAGGCAGTTTTTATATGTAGCTATTATCTTGTGAAATTGTATGAAGGGGCTAATTTTGAGGGGTAATTCAAAGTGAAAAGGGCTTCAAATCTTAGTGAATCATGAATGCAATGCTTATAGAAATGAAATGAGAACCATACTTATGCGTTTTGACATGACACACATCACAAGGAGAACTACACACACCTAGATAAGACTGGGTATAGATGTACCAGTCTAAGGAGGTTCTTCCTTACAATATATGTAACTTGCCAAATGTCAAGATCAAGCGTACTCATCTATAGATTCATTCCATGCCTACTGTGTACAAAACATCCACATGTATGCAAAATTCAATAAATATTGAATCATTATCTTTTGAAAGCTCTAAGTTTGGGAAATGCAACATGATAGCATAGTAAACAGGCAAGCAAAGCATGAAAAGCATTCAATTGTGTTCAAAATTTTAAATTTTCTCTCTAACTTTTTCTCTTTTCTTATTCAAAATTTGGAAAATATAAACAACTAAAATGCAGAATGGGAAAATGCAATCCCTTCCCCAAGCTAAACATCACATTGTCCTCAATGTGAGCACAAAGACTAGAATATGCGACGAGATGCTTAATGGGAAGAAGGGTAAAAGGGAAAAAGATGAAAAGAGAGTGAAGCTTACTAGTCAGCGCGGACTCCCCCAAGCTAGTCTTTTGGACTGGACAAGGAAGGTCTTCATTAATTCTTCAAACACTCCTTCATCTGTAAACAAATCTAACAAAACAACGAAAAAAGGGAAAGCAAAAATAAAATGCAAAAAGAAAGGAAACACGGATTGCCTCCCGAGAAGCGCTGCTTTAACGTCTCGCTCGACGAATTTTTCTATGAAATCATTTGGTTGGGGATAGACGCTCTATATAGACAATATCTAAGCATCCGATGATATAATTGCTATAGTAGAGTTTCAATCTGTGTCCATTAACCTTGAATTTTTCACCATTGCTAGCCATTATTTCCACATAGCCATATTTGCTCACATATGTGCAGTGAATGGTCCAGACCATCGTAATCGAAGTTTTCCTGGAAAAATTTTCAAACGGGAGTTGAAAAGAAGTACTTGATCACCGACATTAAATTCTTTTCTGATTTATCCTCTTGTCGTGCCAACGCTTCGTTTTCTCTTTATAGATCCTAGAGTTCTCGTAAGCTTGCAAACGAAATTCTTCTAGCTCATTGAGTTGCAAAAGTCGTGTATCAGCGCTAAGCTTAGTGTCTAAGTTGAGTTCTTTGATAGCCCAGTAAGCTTTGTACTCTAACTCGACAGGAAGATGACAGGCCTTTCCATAAACCAATCGATAGGGAGATGTTCCAATCGGGGTTTTGAAAGCTGTACGATAAGCCCATAAGGTGCCATCGAGCTTATTACTCCAATCGGTTCTAGATCTTGAGACTACTTTCTGAAGAATTGTTTTCAGCTCACTGTTTGAGACTTCTACTTGACCGCTGGTCCGAGGGTGGTAGGCTAATCCTCGTCTATGATACACACCATACTTGGCAAGTAGAGTGTCTAACTGCTTTTCTCCGAAATGAGTTCCTCGATCACTTATCACCGCTCTAGGTACACCAAAACGCGGAAAGATGATCTTCTTAAATAGCCGTATCACAGCTCTAGCATCATTAGCGGGGGTGGCAATTGCTTCTACCCACTTTGAAACATAGTCAACAGCGACTAGAATGTAACGATTTCCATTAGAAGAAGGGAATGGTCCTTGATAGTCAATACCCCAGACATCGAATATTTCGACTTCTAATATGCCGTTTTGAGGCATTTCATGTCTTTTGGATATTTGACCCATTCGTTGACAAGTGTCACAAGCCATAACAAAGTCTTTGGAATCTTTAAACATCGAGGGCCAGAAAAACCCGAATTGTAAGACTCTGGATACGGTCTTGGACGGACCATGATGACCACCATAAGCAGATGAGTGGCATCCTTCTAAAACTCCTTTAACTTCCCACTGGGGGATACATCGTCTGTAAAGACCATCTGAGCACTGCTTGAAAAGATAGGGGTCATCCCAAACAAAGAATTTTACATTATGTAAAAATCTCTTTCTTTGGTTATAAGAAAGGTCAGAAGGTAGCTGGCGACTGACAAGGAAATTGGCAATATCAGCATACTAAGGAGAAGAGTCCGTAATTGCCATTAATGAATCATCAGCGAACGAATCATTAATCGGCGTTGGTAGTCCTATTTCAGTTACTCTTATCCTTGAGAGGTGGTCAGCGACTACATTCTCGTCTCCTTTCTTATCCCGGATCTCTAGATCAAACTCTTGAAGGAGTAGGATCCATCGGATAAGTCTAGGTTTTGCCTCTTTCTTTGAAAGCAGATATTTCAAAGCAGCATGGTCAGTATAGACAATGACTTTCGATCCTATAAGGTATGAGCGAAATTTGTCTAAGGCATAGACAATGGCAAGAAGTTCTTTCTCAGTGGTGGCATAGTTGATTTGGGCAGGATCTAAGGTTTTACTAGCATAGTAAATTGCATGAAGGAACTTTTCCTTTCTTTGCCCTAAAACAACTCCTACGGCATAATCACTCGCATCGCACATCAGTTCAAAGGGCAGATTCCAGTCAGGTGACTGGATTATAGGTGCGGTGATTAGAGCACGTTTGATTTTGTTGAATGCCTCAAGGCATTCCTTTGTGAAATTAAAAGGTGCATCCTTGAAAAGGAGCTCAGTCAGAGGCTTGGCTATCTTTGAAAAATCTTTTATAAACCATCGGTAGAAACCGGCGTGGCCAAGGAAACTCGTGATTCCTTTTACATTAGCAGGTGGTGGCAGCTGTTCAGTAACTTGGATCTTAGCTTGATCCACTTCTGTACCTCTCTCAGAAATGATGTGTCCTAAAACTACACCTTCGTTCACCATGAAGTGACACTTTTCCCAATTGAGAACAAGATCGACTTCTTCACAGCGTTTTAGAACTCTGGACAGATTTGTCAAACAATTATCGAAGGAAATGCCATAGACGCTAAAGTCGTCCATAAATACTTCCATGATAGATTCAACAAAATCTGAAAAGATACTAGTCATGCAAAGCTGGAAAGTGGCAGGTGCATTACACAAGCCAAATGGCATTCTACGATAAGCGAACGTACCATAGGGACAGGTGAAAGTGGGTTTCTCTTGGTCCTTAGGGTGGATAGGAATTTGGAAAAATCCTGAGCAACCATCAAGATAACAGAAGTATTTGTGGCAAGCTAACCTGTCTAGCATTTGAACAATGAAGGGTAGATGATAGTGATCTTTTCTAGTTGATTGATTCAACTTTCTGTAGTCAATACACATACGCCATCCCATCACAATCCTTGTGGGGATGAGCTCATTCTTTTCATTTTTGACTACTGTTGTTCCTCCTTTCTTGGGAACAACTTGGACAGGGCTAACCTATTTCGAGTCAGAGATTGAATAGATTATGCGAGCATCTAGCAATTTCATAACTTCAGTTTTAACTACTTCTTGCATGTTGGGATTAAGACGGCGTTGACCTTGAACGCAAGGTTTTTGGCCTTCTTCTAAATTGATTCTATGCATGCAAAAGTCGGGGCTTATGCCAGTCAGATCTTCGAGTTTATATCCTATTGCCTTTTTATGCTTTCTCAAGACAGTCAATAGTGAGTTTAACTGATTTTCATCTAGGAGAGCACTCACTATGACTGGGCAATATTCAGATTCATCTAAAAAGGCATATTTTAGATTAGAGGGAAGAGGTTTTAGTTCAGGTTTGTGTACTTCTGCCTTGGCAGGAGTATCAATTAAGCTTATGAACTCTTCAACTTCTTCAGACGGTATCTCTTTTCCAGTCAGGTTGTAGAGTCTATTGATCGAATACGAAAGAGGGGGGGGGGGGGGGGGAATTAAGTATTAAAAACTAGCCCCACTTTTTCGATTTTCATGATATGTAATTAATTATTTGATCTTATGAATTAAAATCAACTAATTAATTAATCAAAGTAAGCGCGAGTAACGAAATAACGAAAAGTAAAGAGAGTAGAGAGAGGCACACGATTTTTGAAGTGGTTCAGTTTCACACGTTGAAACCTACGTCCACTATTTTCGATTAATAATTTTTAGTACCTTTCTACGGATTACAAAAATTACCAACCCACTCGTATAATCAACACTATGATTATAACTCAAGGTGAGTATCTCTAAATACTCTATACTATCTTACGCTAATAAGAAAGTACAATATAACTCACACAGATTCCCGTTAAAGAATTGTAAGCTTATAATGATGTACTATTATCCAATAACGTATTTCACTCAAGTGATTGATAATAATTGATGCACGACTCTTTTGAAAAACAAACTCTAAAAATAATAAATATTTGCTCAAAGGTTTGCTTTAAAACGATTTTGGAAAATCAACACAAGTATTATGTGTGCCGTGTGATAGTGTGTATTTCGTGTGTTTTTAAATTGATATGTGAAGGAGTATTTATGGTATTAGAAGTATAGTAAACCTAAAACCCTAGCATAATATTTAAGAAAGATATTTATCTTTAATATCATAAAATAATATTTGCTTATCTTTTAGAAATATCTTTATCTCAAAATATTATTTGGTTTATCTTATAGAAATATATTTATCTTTAATATCTCAAAATATTGTTTTAAAGATATAGTAGAATCCTAGATTAGGTAAACAAGGGAAACAACCTAAGGAGGCCAAAATCCCCTAGCTCAGGAAACCCTAGGAGGCACGCATCCCTAGGTGGCACAAACCTAGGTTTCCACGAAACCCTAGGTGGCTCAAACACTAAGTGGGCTAATTAGGTTAACAACAAATTGAGATAGAATATATTAGAAACCCTAGGTAGCATGACAACCCATAAGTTGTATTACTAACCAATAGAATCTCATAAATATATTCTCTAATAAAACTTTTGATAAATATAAAAATACTCTTTCACTTTTGAAAATATTTCAAAACATTTTATTTCCAAAATCATGCATCAATATTTATCATCCAAAGTCATAGGCTAAAGCTATAACTTTGAACATAAAAACTCTCGAATGAAATAGTTACCGAATGACGACCTATACTATCTAATCTTAACAAAGATCTTCAGTATACGGATCATCTCTTCATCTTGATCACAAAGACCCTCCATCTCGAGTCTTGTGCTATTTGAGGTAGATCTTGCTTGAAGCGATTTTCATTAAAGTTATGCCTGGGTAGCTATAACTTTCATGTTCACTTCCAAAGTTATTTCTGAAGTTGTTATAACTCTGTCTCACAGACTTTGTCAAAGTTATGCCTAACTTTGATCTTTCTTCTCATAATTGTTGCTAGCTATAATAAGACTAAAGCACACAATTACACGCATATGATATATCGAGTAAAGCATATTATCACGTAAACACATGTCATTATCAAAACTATGAAATTGGTCTAACAAATTCCCCCTTTTTGATGATGACAAGTCTCTTATGATTTCCTCTTAACATAGTGATTAAGTATGGTTCCCCTTCAACAAAGCACTCCAAAGTTATAGCAACTTTGATCGCAAGAACATAAAAACTTAGCCAAAGTTATAACTCGAAACACTTTAAGAAATAACGAGTCTTGACAAGGAGCAAGCTTAAGCAAAGACTCAAATCATATCATTTCTTCCCCCTCTTGACATCATTGAAAAGACAAGAACAAGGATATAAAATGACTAGAATAACACACTCCAAGGCAAGAAATAGATATGGAAAATACGCAATATTAAACGATATATAACAAGCAAAATCAAATGTCAAATGTTAATTAAAACTACAAGCCACAATAATATTGGTAGTTGCCATTTAGGCCTAATGAATAGAGTAGAATAAGCCAAAATGGGCCGAATGGATTAGTAGTTTAAGAAACAAACGAGCGAAGGTAAGAAGATCAAGGCATTTTGGGTTGTCGGATGATGTTGGGGTTAATTTAATCGGGTCGGGTGCGGTACTGAAGAGTAGAAAGGTGATCAAGGCACATCGACACATGATTAGCTTGGGCGGTGAGGCAAACATCGAAGTTTCGAACCTTCAAAGAAAGAGCCTCCGTCGCATCAAATATGGTGTGCATCCCCTCTCGCATTTACGAACCGCTCTTCACCAATACACCTCCTTGGCTCACCAAGAATTGCATCCGATCCCTTTGCCTAAACATCTCTTGTCGAATATCGACAACAATCCTCTCTAATTTGGCTAGCCAACCATCAACACCCGTCATCCAAGATCTCAACTAACAAAAAGCATAAATGAAAACAAAATAAAAGCAATTGAAAATGAAATCAATAAAGCAAATGATGAATTAATAATAATGAAAAGCATCTAGGGAAGTAGGTTCACACATGTAGATTGACATATTGATGAAATTGGATTTAGGACATGCAAATAATTCATTGTGAGTTCGTAAGAATGATGTGTTCATTACAATCATAGATCAGATGGTCTAGCAGGCTTTTAGGCAATTTACTAGGTCTTAATCCACCATGTCATGCTTTGTCTATTCAATTCGCGTATCTGTACCTTGGAAAAGAATTCCATGCTAGTCAATGATTTTGATCAGGAATCGTCAACTATCGTTATAGTCCAAACATGCATAGACACAATGTTTTAAAGGCACAATTTCTTTTATCCAATTATCATCTTTTAATCAATCTAACATGGCTACCCTACACCCTAGAAAGGTGACTACTCACTCATGATAATGTTTATATCTAAGATGATGGTGATAATGAAAACTAGGATAGACATGCTTAAAATAATTTTAAGACTCTCTATGTGGCGATAATAACGACGCTAATTGATAATCTAAGAAATGAAATTACGATTATAACAACACAAAAATGAATCTAAGATAATATGTATGGAAAATAACAATCAAATAGAAAACAATAAGGAATTAAAACAAGAGATAAATTAGGAATACCTAGGTGACGATCAACAACGAAAGCGATAACAATAATAGAAATCCCTTGCATAGAGTAATCGTTCCTTTAATTACAACACTTGTACCCAACAAAGTAGATTACAAAGATTGAAATTCTTATTGATCTAAGCTAAAGTTTTGACGTAGAATGGACAGAAATAAAGTAAGAACTAAAGACAAAAGAAGAAAATGATCTACACTAGAATTTCTAAACTAAAGAGAAGAGAAGAGATGTGTGAAGAGGATTGTTGTTGTGAGATGTTGTGAGAGATGCTTTGGAAGAGTGGCTGGAGCATCCTATATATAGTATTAGGGTTTCGTGGGGAAGGGGTCGAGCATTGAACATATAGGACAAAAGGAGGAAGTTGAAGCAATTTGCTCGAAGCAGCAAGGATACCCGATCGGGTACACACTTACCCGATCGGGTAAGTTGTCATCTAGAAGGTTTGACTCTCGTTTCATCTCCCTTTGCTTATGACTTGACTTTCAATGTCCCCCTTGACCTCTTGAGTCGGGTTTGTTGATAGGGTTTGATGTAGAATGATGAATCCTTCGCCTAACTGAGTGATCTTCCGAAAACTGCGAAACTGTCTTTACTTCTTCTCTGTTTTTGAGTTAGTGAACCTTCTTGAAATGCCTTCGAGTTGGTTAAGCTTGCATCTTCAAATCGACGGGTTCTAGGCAAATGCTCGAGAATATAGAAAAAGGGCGTAGAAACGTCACTTTCCCTACAAAACAGGTTAGAACATAGGAATTCGCCTAGAAGACGATATTAGCTCATAAACTGGCTTAACAAAGCACAAATGATATACAAAACCGAGCTAAAATGGGGGTTAAAATCATACAAATATTCACTTATTAATCTATCTATGTAGTGTTCGAGATGTGTCAGCAGAACCTAAGTTGGAGGAGATTCCCATCGTTAGAGAATTTCCTGATGTTTTCCCTGAGGATCTACTTGGCATTCCGCCAGAGCGTGATGTGAAGTTCTCGATTGATTTGTTGCCTGATACTGGTCCCATTTTGAAAGCTCTCTACCGTTTGGCGCCAGCTGAGCTACATGAGCTTAAGAAGTAACTTGAGGAAATGATTGATAAGGGTTATATTCGTCCGAGTGCTTCGCCTTGGGGTGCTCCTGTTTTGTTCGTCAAGAAGAAGGATGGTAGCATGCGATTATGCATCGATTATCGTGAGTTGAATAAGGTGACTATCAAGAATAAGTATCCCTTGCCAAGGATCGTGGATTTGTTTGATCAGCTCTGTGGGGCTAGTGTGTTCTCAAAAATTGATCTGAGGTCAGGCTACCATCAGATTCCAGTTTGGAAAGAGGACATTCTGAAGACTGCTTTTCGTTCGAGGTATGGTCACTATGCGTTTGTGGTTATGCCTTTTGCCTTGACAAATGCTCCTACGGTTTTCATGGATCAGATGAACCGCACTTTCAACGAGTATTTGGATAAGTGTGTCGTGGTGTTCATAGACGACATACTTATTTTCTCGAGAGACGAGGTGGAACACGAGGATCATCTTCGTGTTATTTTGAAGACTCTTCGCAAGCAGAAGTGGTTTGCTAAATTCTAGAAATGCGAGTTTTGGCTGAAAGAGGTGACCTTCCCAGGTCATGTGTTATCTGGAGATAGAGTTATGGTTGATCCTTCGAAGATTCGAGCTGTGGTTAATTGGGAAAGTCCGAAGAATGTGAATGAGATCTGAAGTTTCCTTGGTCTTACTGGTTACTATCGTCGATTTGTGCATGATTTCTCAAGGATCGAGAGGCCTATGACTCAGCTTATAAAGAGGGAGTCCAAGTTCATTTGGACCGAAGCTTGTGAATCAGCGTTTCAGGAATTAAAGAAGAGATTGACTACAACTCCAATGTTAACTTTGCCTGAAGAGGGTGTTGAGTTTGATGTCTATTGTGATGCGTCGAAATGTGGTTTGAGTTGTGTGTTGATGGAGAAGGGTAAGGTTGTGGCTTATACTTCACGTCAGTTTAAAGTCCTTGAGGTAAATTATCCGACTCATGATCGTGAGTTAGCAGTTGTGGTGTTTGCACTTAAGTTGTGGAGACACTATCTTTATGGAGTTTCGTGCAACATCTATACGGATCATAAGAGCTTGAAGTACATATTCACTCAGAGAGGTCTTAAGATGAGGTAGAGACGATGGTTAGAACTGCTGAATGACTATAAAATCGAGCTGCGGTACCATGAGGGTAAGGCGAACATGGCTACCGATGCTTTGAGTCGAAAGACTCGTCCTGTTTTGAGTTTGGTTATGGTGTTACCTGATGAGTTGAGCCGAGAGTTCCAAAGGTTGAGCCTTGAGGTGGTTCTTCCTGGTACTCTTAATTTGGGAGCAATGATTGCCGAACCTAAGATTCTACATGAGATCCGGTTTAAGCAACGGGAGGACGACTTCTTTGAAGGAGTCCGAGTCGCCTTAAGTGAAGATAAAGCAAAAGACTTCATGGTCGCACCTGATGATGGTTTGCGATTCCGCGGTCGATGGTGTATACTAAATTGTGAGGTCTTAAAAGGTAAGATTCTCATAGAGGCTCATAGTACACCCTATTCCAATCATCCTGGTGGCGATAAGATGTATAAGGATTTGAAGGTACGCTTTTGGTGGCCAAAGATGAAGAAGGAAATCGCCGAGTTCGTAGTCGTTGTCTCGTTTGTCAGAAAGTCGAGTTTAAGCATCAGAGATCAGCTGGTTTTCTGCACCCATTGGAGATTCCTACATGAAAATGGAATTCCATTTCGATGGACTTCGTCATGGGTTTACTGAGATCGCAGAGGGAAATGAATGCTATTTGGGTTGTGGTTGATCGTTTAACCAAGGTTGCGCATTTCATTCCAATGAAGGAGACTTGGAGTCTTGAGGAACTTGCTAATTCTTATCAGCGTGAGATTATTCGTCTGCATGGGGTTCCCAAGGATATTATTTCCGATCGTGATCCGAGGTTTTGTTCCCAGTTTTGGAAGATGCTGCAGTTGGCTTTGGGTAGTGAGCTTAAAATGAGTACGGTTTTCCATGCTGCTACTGATGGTCAGACTGAGCGGACCATTCAGACTTTAGAGGACAGGTTTCGAGCTTCTGCATTGGAGTTCCAGGTTAGTTGGGAGAAGAGTTTGCCACTCGTTGAGTCCTCTTATAATAACAGCTATCAAGCTAGTATTCGGATGGCTCCGTTTGAGGCACTTTATGGAAGGAAGTGTCGTAGTCCGTTGTGTTGGGACGATTCTAGTGAAGTGGTGGTGGTTGGGCCCGAGTTGATTGATCGTGCTTGTCGCGAGCCCGATACAAAGATAAATTACCCAGACTAGGCTAATAACAAATTAATGTAATTAGGGAAGTAGGGGTCGATCCTCAGGGAGATGGTGTTTCCTATAGAATGTGGAATGTCTCGCAATTGGGTTTTATCTATCGTGTTTCTGGGTTTTGGGATTATGATGTCTAAACTAACAAAAAGCATAAATGAAAACAAAATAAAAGCAATTGAAGATGAAAGCAATAAAGCAAATGATGAATTAACAATAATGGAAAGCATCTAGGGAAGTAGGTTCACACATGTAGATTGACATAATGATGAAATTGGATTTAGGACATGCAAATAATTCTTTGTGAGTTCGTAAGAATGATGTGTTCATTACAATCATAGATCAGATGGTCTAGCAGGCTTTTAGGCAATTTACTAGGTCTTAATCCACCATGTCATGCTTTGTCTATTCAATTCGCGTATCTCTACCTTGGAAAAGAATTCCATGCTAGTCAATGATTTTGATCAGGAATCGTCAACTATGCATAGACACAATGTTTTAAATGCACAATTTCTTTTATCCAATTATCATCTTTTAATCAATATAACATGGCTACCCTACACCCTAGAAAGGTGACTACTCACTCATGATAATGTTTATATCTAAGATGATGGTGATAATGAAAACTAGGATAGAAATGTTTACAATAATTTAAGACTCTCTATGTGGCGATTATAACGACGCTAATTGATAATCTAAGAAATGAAATTACGATTATAACAACACAAAAATGAATCTAAGATAATATGTATGGAAAATAACAATCAAATAGAAAACATAAAGACATTAAACAAAGGATAAAATAGAGATACCTAGGTGACGATCAACAACGAAAGCGATAACAATAATAGAAATCCCTTGCATAGAGTAATCGTTCCTTGAATTACAACACTTGAACCCAACAAATTAGATTACAAAGATGAAATTCTTCCTGATCTAAGATAAGGTTTTGATTTAGAAAAGACAGAAATAAACTAAGAACTAAAGATTTAAAAGAAGAAGAAAATGATCTAAACTAGAATTTCTAAACTAAAGAGAAGAGAAAAGATTATTCTAAAGAGGAAGTAGAAGAGATGTGTGAAGAGGATTGTGAGAGATGTTCTTAAAAAGAGTGGCTGAAGCATCCTTTATATAGCATTAGGGTTTTGTGGGGAAGGGGTCGAGCATTGAACATATAGGACAAAAGGAGGAAGTTGAAGCAATTTGCTCGAAGCAGCAAAGATCCCCGATCGGGTACACATTTACCCGATCGGGTAAGTTGTCATCTAGGTCCTTTGACTCTCGTTTCATCTTCCCTTGCATATGACTTGACTTCCAACATCCCCCTTGACCTCTTGAGTCGGGTTTGTTGATAGGTTTTGATGTAAAGCGATGGATTCTTTGCCTAACTGGTTGATCTTCCGACAACTGCGACATCGTCTTTACTTCTTCTCTCTTTTGGATTAGTGAACCTTCTTCAAATGCTTTTGACTTGGTCAAGCTTGCTTCTTCAAATCGTCGGGTTCTAGGAAATGCTCGAGAATATAGAAAAAGGGCGCAGAAACGTCACTTTCCCTACAAAACAGGTTAGAACATAGGAATTCGCCTAGAAGACGATATTAGCTCATAAAGTGGCTTAACAAGGCACAAATGATATACAAAACCGAGCTAAAAAGGGGGTTAAAATCATACAAATATTCACTTATCAAACTCCCCCAAGCTAAACCTTTTCTTGTCCTCAAGCAAACATAACAAACAATACCAGGACAAGGGTTGCAAGCTTTGGCTACTACACCATCAGGAAACAAATCTCAACGTAAAACTTTGGAAACATAATGAATCATAACCCAAAAACAACGTGGGCAAGAATGATACATAAACATGGCTGAGATTTATATAACGGCGTAGCACAAAGAATTTCAGTACAGAATTTTCGGCTCTTGCATGATCTTTGGACAAATGGACTCTCACGGCACACTCGAACACTCATTGCATGTAAAAGGTGATATCTTTATGTGTAAATGTTTTTGAGACACTCACCTATCTACGACTTATGAAAATGTGTCCGCAATCTAATATGGTAAACAATTCAAAACATAAGTCAAAGATCAGAATGCACATAGAAAAGAAGCCGAAAAGATGAGAAGAAGGCTTTGGGAAGTGGGTGAAAGGTGGACAAACAGTTATGGTCAATGTGAAGGTTAGAATGAGCTAGCAACTGACCAATGATAAATGAATACTCAATCCAAACTTTCCGTTAATTCCCAAAAGACGAAAAAGGAAGCCAGGATGAACAGATTGGCTTATTACACACGAAACACAAGAGTGAACTCCTTCTAACATTGAATTGACATTTTGAGGAGATACTCACAACTTCTTCTTTTTATTTCTTTTTCTTTTTTTTCGATTTTCTTTTCTCTTGGTTTTTTTCTTCTTTTTTCTATTTTCTTTTTTCTTTTAAACATATCATCACTTCTTGAACATTTTTCGTTCTCCCAAATTAACTTTTGTTGGAGTAGTGCTCCACAATAGTGCTCCACATAATAAATCTTATTATGGAATATAATTGGGATATTTATTGACTATATATATGATTAGTCAGTTGATTAACGTAAATCAATAACGGTTGGCTGACTAGAGTTTGACATTATTGTCGTTTGACCTGTAACACCCGGAAATGTACCCTATTTTTCTAGTAAAATTATTTTACGGACATTTTTCAGCGAATTTTAGTTTTAATCGTAAATTTAATTTTCCGAGTCGAATTTAGAATTTCCGAGTTCGTATTTGGGATTTCCGCGAGATTCCATGAGAATCCCGTCTTAAGGCGAGTTTGACTTTTGTTGACTTTTTCCTTATAAATATCACACTACACTTAACCTATTTTCTCATTCACACAAACACAATCAAACTTACCTTCTTCCTTAAGAAACCCTTACCTCCATAATATTTTCGATCTTAAAATCATCGTAGCTTATTCGTTCTTTGTTGGAATTCACGTAAGTTCGTCTTATTCTTCCCCTCTTAGCTTCCTCTATCCGTATTGGTAATAAAAATTACCGTCTTTCTCGCTTTTTAAATTATCCGTCTTTCTCAAGGTGAATGATATTCATCTTTTATTATCTAATTGTATGTAGGTGGAGACTAGGAAGATTTAGAAACCGTTTAAAGACGCGAAAAGGTAACGGTGAAGGGTTACTCGATATCCATTTACGTGTTTTTTGATTTCTCTTTTCTATGTTAGAATTCGTATTATATATGATTAGTAGCTTAGGATTGAGTTCCTTGATGTGATTGTTGTTAGTTGATTATTGTTGATGATGTTATTGATTGTTGCTAGTTGATAGGCAGTTACAATATGAGCCATTGAAACTGATTGAACTATTGTATGATTGTTTCGGGTAGAATGTTTCCTGGCCGAAGGACCGGCTGCCGGTTCAGTGGCCGGCTGGGAATTCACTGCACCGACCCTTTTTCGTAGAATGATCATATCTCCTTTGTTACTTGCTTGTTTTGGGCTTGTGACCTATCGTTGGAACCGTAAGGGATAAGCTATCACCTCGACTTGGAATTTCTGTATTTGCATATCTAGAACTCTAGTTATGACCGTTTGAAATGGACCCTTGTTTTAGTTAGTTTCCAAACTTGCTTTTTGTGTGTAGTTGTGCTCCGAGCCGGGGTACCGGCCGCCTCCCTCCACACCGGCCTGGAACACGGCTGTGTTTTCTTCTTGAAATTTCTAAATCTCGTAATTTATAATAGTTCGCATGATTCGTTTATCGTATAATTTTACGTAGTGACTTAAAATATTAATGTTTTGGATATATGATATTTCATTCGCTTGTATCACATGTTTTGTGACGGTTTTTGCTATGTCCCACTTTGAGTCGGTTTTTACAAATGATACGGTTTGAGCACGGTTTTGTCTTGTGCTTTGTACTCTCATTCCCTTGGCTACCTTCCCGTTCGTAAGGCTGGAATGTCGGAACGGAGAGGTATCCTACTGCTTAATTGCAAGTGTTAGGGGGCATACGACGATGTTGTTGGGAGTTGAACGCTATGCTTTGATCGACCCGGCCGTCAAATGTTGTGTACTTGCGAGGTGGTGTTATTTGCATGTAGCGTACCGCTTGTTATGAGGCTTGAGCTCTTTTCCGCCTCTTTCGTGAATTGATCTACCGAATTTGGGGTACTCGGCATCATGTGTAAGACCGAGTCTTGGATGCGAAACGTGTATCGCATGTCGAATCGGAACACGTTTATTTCGAGAATCTGACCAGGTTTAGACTAGGACCGGATATTTATTATCGTCGTGTTACCAGGAGGAAATTAGTCTACATATACGAAATGTAGCATCGTGTATGAGTTCAGGGAAATGCTTTATCCCGTGGATGCCTGTTAATCATACTTGCCATGTACATGGTGCTAGTGCGTTTTTTTTACCGTGAGAGATGTCGTCTTTTGTCGTCGTTCTTGAATGCGTGATTTCATGATATTGTTCATGGTCATTGCATGATTGGGCACCGTCTATGTATTGGGTTGTTTGAATGGATGATAACATGATGGATTTATTCATGGTAATTGCATGACTTGGCATGGTTTGTTTGTCGAGTCTCAATCTTATCAAACTTATACCGCTAACGGTGAGATGCAAGCCCTAGTGAGCGTATTCGGTTGCCTAAGAGTGTCTTCCCCGAGTCTTTGTATCACATGATGGATTCGGAATTGTAACTCTTATGCTCTTATCATTATCTATAGAATTGTCTATCTATTCTTATCGTATCTCGCATGTATATCTATATATGCATG
>JAIUZE010074543.1:34161-53926 GCA_022085475.1 Heliosperma pusillum | reverse complement strand
TTCACGAAAGAGGCAGAAAAGAGCACAAGCATCATAACAAGCGGTACGCTACATGCAATGACACCACCTCGCAAGTATACAACATTTGACGGCTGGGTCGATCAACGCATAGCGTTCGCCTCTCAACAACGTCGTCATATGCCCACTAACACATGCAATTAAGCAGTAAGGATACACTCCTCGTTCCGACATTCCAGCCTTACGAACGAAGAGGTAGCCAGGGGAATGAGAGTACATAGCACATAAAAATTAGTGCTCAAATCAAAACATATGTAAAACCGACTCAAAAGGGGGGCATATCAAAAACCGTCACAAAACATGTGATATAAGCATGATATAAATGTAACAATGATAAACATGAGACAATGCGTGATTACATAAGCATTAGACCAAGTTTAAGAAGTATAATGAGTAAGAAACATAAATCTCATCTCAAAACAACAAGTTTGAAAACTATTAAAACAAGGGTCTACTTCAAAAGGTCATAACTAGAGTTCTACACATTCAAATGCAGAAATTCCAAGAGGAGGTGATATCTTATCCTCTTACGGTTCCAACGGCAGGTCACAAGGTAAAAACAAGCAAGTAACAAGAAGATACGATCATTTTACGAAAAGGAGTCAGTGAAGTGAGTCCTAGCCGGTCAGGGGGACCGGCGGCCGGGCACCCGGCTGGGACATCATCAACAAACGAAATCATCCAAAAATACAGCGTGTTCCCAGCCGGCCAGGGGGACCGGCGGCCGGGCACCCGGCTGGGAACAACACTACACCAAAAATTCTCGGAAAAGTCAGCCGTGTTCCCAGCCGGTCAGAGGGACCGGCGGCCGGGCACCCGGCTGGGAACACATTCACCCGAGAACAAAAAGCTTCAACATCCATTTTTAACAATCATCAATAACTATTATCAACTATCAATAATCATCAATAATTATCAACAAACAACAACTATCATCAACAACACAAATCCTAGGACTAACCATCCTACCTAAATACGTTTACTAATATTAAAAACACGTAATGATATCGAGTAACCCTTCACCGTTACCTTTTAGCGTCTTCAATCGATTTCAAAGCCTTCCTCCACTAGATAGTAATCCTTATCTGGGTCTTGAAGGTCTCCACCTAAACAAAGAAGACAAAAGATGAATATAATTCACCTTTGAGAAAGACGGATAAATTGAAAATGAGAAAGACGGTAATTTTATTACCACAAAAGGTAGATGACGATAAGAGGGGAAGATTATGACGAAAATTAGAGGATTTGAGTGAGTAATGAAGGAGTAGTGATGGATTTGAGTTGATCCATTAATGGAGTTAGGGTTTTGGTGGTTTGTATGAGGAAGAAGAGTAAGTGGAAAAAGAATGAGGGAGTTAGGTTATAAGGGTGAGTGAGTGGAGAAATATGGGGGAAAAAGCCCAAAAGCGCCTTAAGGCGTATCTCACACGGAATTTCGAGTAGAGTCCGAATACGAACTCGGATTTGCTAAATTAGACACGGAAACTAAGTTCTAGACTAAATCTAAAATTTCGCTGAAATGTATCCGTATAATATTTTTAAATTACAAATAGGGTACATTTGCGGGTGTTATAAAAGTAGTTTGAATTTTTTTGATAATTAAATGTTCTTATTCTTTATTTGTCTCTCTTTTTTTCACTTTTTATTTTTGCAATTTTTATATTCAGCTTTTTGTATAACTGAGTTTTTTTTAAGTCTAAACAAATTATTCATTATTTTTAAAACTATTATTTTAATTATTTCTCATAATAATAATTTTTTGCTTACTGTTACAGCATCTCTTTAATTAATTTCTATATAAAACGCATATGTGGTACTTGCTTTAATAAGTATATATTTTTATGCCTTTAGTTTAATATGATGTCTTCAAAATTACTTTTTGACATCTTTGAAACTATTACAGATTCTTTAATTTTATCTCTTTTAAAATTTTACTGTCGAATTTAATAAGTTAAAAAATAAGACGAATATGACTAATCATCGGCAATTTACAATTGACTCATTCCATGGCTCACAAGAAAAAAACTAATAGCAATTAATTTGTGTAAATTTGAAAATTATGGAATGTTTTTTTATTTAACATTGTAATGTCTACTATTATTTATATATTTATTTCATGTTTAGCATGAATGCATTAATTACCGACTTAATTAATGATCAATAGACAAATAAAGACTGTTTAGTAGTGGTGGGTTCAATAAAGAAAAAAATAAAAAAGGAATCTGCTGTGCTGACGTGGAAGCACAGATTTGCGTGAAATGTTTGAGGTTTAAATACAGTAAGATTCTTCGAGTTTATCAATATGCGTAGTTTATCAATGTATATGTATAAAAGATGTTTTTTTCGAGACACGTAGTAGTCTTCAAATTTTCTAAAACACTATTTTTAGTAATAATTAAATCTTTAATTTTTAACCGCAATAGTATAATTTGCATGGTTTTCTATAGATAAGAGTCCAAATTGTTAATTGTACCTTAAATCCATTAACAACCAGTATTTGTCTACTGGTGACTTACCAGTATAAATACATACTAAACCAATTTTATTTAGCCTTCCCTGCCTTTCTTTTTCCTATACTTTTTTTTATAAATATGACTATTACTTACCATCTTGTCTCACTGAAGACGGACATCATCCATCATAAGCTGAACACGGATAATGACCCTCTTATAGTATGCAAGGGCAAATTGGGGGCTATGTTTGCCCTCCACTTACTCTATATTGAAAGGGCACTATCTGTTTTCAGCTTGTGACGGATTGTTTCCGTCTTTAATGAGAACTAGATTTCATGCCCGTGCGATGCACGGGTCTACATTAATGTCATTTTCATAAATTTTCTATAACAATTAACTTATAAAGATAAAAATTTTAAGAATTAAGACTATAATAAATATAATTTTTAAGAAAATAATATTGATATATTGATTCAAATTCTGTTTTAAACATATTTTACCAACTTTGTCAAGACTTATGTTATGTTTGATCTATATTATGTCCCGAAAAATATTAACATAAACCTCTCATTCACATCATTTAATAGGCTTACATATGTTTTTATTGATACATTCACAACAAAAAAATGATCCAAATAACCTAAGAATTAAGCTCTCTAAGACAATACTTAAGAGACTCAAAAGATTTTGGTTTGATACATAAGTTCCTAATATGACTCATATTTGTAATCATGAGATCACTACGTTATGGTAATTGTCTGATATGGGACAATTCTACTATTTATAGATAGTATATTCATTACACCTATATTATTTTTCAATGTGAGATAAATAACATGCTAAGAATTACACCAAGTATGATATCTTTTTTTTTTTTTACCACAGATCTATTTATATTTTTTTCATAATTAATACAAAATTTTAAGAACTCTCTAAAACAATATTTGAGAGACTTAAATGATCTTAGGTTGATATCTAAGTTCCAAGGACGATTTCTATTTATAATCACATGATCAACCCAGTTTATGATATTTTTCCAATGTGGGACAATTCTTTTATTTATATGTAATTTATTCACCACACCTACATTATTTTTCAATGTGGGACAAATAACATATTAAGTAATACACCATTAAGATGAAGATAATAATACAAACTTTTAAAAGCCCTGTAAGACAATACTTAAGATATTCAAAAGATTTTTAGTTGATATCTAAGTTCAAAGGATGACTCATTTTTATAATATTTTTTATGTGAAATGAAATGTAAAATTTTTATAGAAAAATTATAAACACCACTTGAATATAATATAGGGAATGTATATTTAAATAATTAAAAGATTTTTCACTTTATTAATTTTAATGATGTAAGTTTAACTAATGTGGAGATAATAATACATGATGTGGGACAATTGTATTATTTAATATCATACTAACTTACTAAGTGACACACCATATTTTTTATAAAATAATTAATGTTTTATTGATATTATTTATAATATTTTCCTAAATTAATTTTTGATGAAGATTTTGATATACGTACGATTATATTCTTAAGGACTCTGATAGACAATACGCAAAAGACTCATATTTTTAATCATAAAATCACCTTACTTTGTGTAATTTTTCGATATGAGACCATTCTACTATTTATAGGTATTATATTCACCATACCTAAATTATTTTTTCAGTGTGAGACAAATAACATACTAAGAATTACACCAAGTATGTGCAAATAATATTAGAATATATACTCTAATGGTAGCAGCAAAACCCATGTTATTATTGGTTTGATGAAATCGTAATATTACTTTGCTGCACCGACTTATTGTCGCATGATAAACTTATATGAGTTATTTGTTTAGAATGATCTTACCTGGTTTCATAATTTTGGTACATTTTGTTAATCATATTGATGTTTCATTCAAACTGGTCAATCATATTAATATTGGTACATTTTGTTAGAAATCATATTGATGTTTCATTCAAACTGGTCAATCATATTAATATTGGTACATTTTTTATGCATGATTTTGGTTGTATTATTAGCATAATTCAACTGGGTTGTACTTTGTTCAATTGTTATGAACTTATGAATAATGATCTTAATGGTGTAGCAATTTGGGGATTAAAAGAGAATTGTAATTGTTTTATTGGTGTAGTGTGATCCATCAATATACACTGAAATGTCAGAAAAAAATGCCCACCAAGAAAAAATGTTTATGGAGTATGGAGTAGTCAGTAGTGGCTACAATATATGTGGGAATGGATAATCTTATCGTCGGAAGATGTCAAATGAAACCATTTATAGCTGCATGAGTAGTAGCTGTTTGCTCGAAATTAATCAAGCCTTTTACATGCTCATAAGTTTCAAAAATGACTTCTATTTATAATTATAGGGTCACCCTAACTTATGCTAATTCTTCGATGTCGGACTATTTTCTTTTTATATATAGTATATTTACCACGCTTACATTATTTTCCATTATGGGTCAAATAACATACTATACCAATATAAGTAGTAAATCATCGATAGTTTCTTAAATTAAATTTTAATACAAACTCATAAGAGCTATTTAAGAGAATACTTAAGAGACTCAAAAAAATATAAAATTTATACTCCAATGAAAGCATTTTTCGCTAAAAATCCAAATATGTAAGTGTCGAAATGTTTTAATTATTTCAATATACATTTCATATATTATATTTAAGTGATGTTTATAATTTTTATATAAAAACTTTTACCCGGTCTTTTAGATAATATTTATGATATTTTTCTAAATTGTTTTATGATGATGTAAATTTTACTATTTTGGAGATAATGATATAAACTTTTAAGAGGTCTCTAAGACAATACATAAGAGATTCAAAAGATTTTGGGTTGATACCTATCTAAGTTCCAAAGATGACTGCTATTTATAATCATATAATCATCATAGCTTATGATATTTTTTCAATGTGGGACAATTCTATTACTTATATGTGCTATATTCACCACATCTCTAATATTTTTCAATATCGGACAAATAACATAGTAAATAATTATTTATTAACCTTTACTAAACTATTATATTAATATTAGAATAATAAAAATTATTTTAAAAGTCATTTATTTAATTTTCGCATGCGTATACTCTAATTGTATTATATTATAAAAAAATTGGTAGCAAATAATACAAAATTTATACTCCAATGAAAGCATTTTTCGCCACGAATCCAAATATGTAAGTTTTGAAATGTTTTGTATTATAATTTTTTGCTAGATTGATAATCAAACATTTTCTTACGTAAATAATAGCTGTAATATTAAAAATATTGCATAATATCTTTTCTTAATCTTGTAAGATCTTATAATATACTTTTCCAAAAACTGAAAAAGATCATGTGAACCAATAGAATTGCTCGAAAAAAGCCTGTTTTATATATATATATTGATTTGTAATTACTCTATTAGTGGTTGTTTTATGATGTTCCGTTCATGCCTTTCTTTTTCTATGTATACTTTTTTTTAATCAATATGGCTATTACTCTATTAGAAATTGTTTTATGATACATTGATTATACAGTTATATTAAAATTTATATTTATTTGTACAATATTCTTTTAATCCCCATTCGAGCAAGAAACATAATCATCATCCATATAAGTCCTACACGTTTCAACAATCAAATTCCATGAATTTGTACAATTGTATGGAGTAACTATTACCCCTAATCCTTTTTTTTTATCTCATTTAATGCTTCATTAGAAGTAATTAGTTGATTTCACAATAGTTTCTTGACTTCTTCGATGCTAATGCAGTAATGATAGTGGCCTCTTTCTTGTTTAAAACTCGATTATCAGAACATCCATTATTTTTGCGTTTTGAAGTTCTAGATATTATAATTATGCACCTACACTCTATATTAATAGTATTAGCGGAATAAAACCTAATTCTACTAACTAAGAAGATAGCGGAAGTAGGGTCGATCTCCACATGGAGGAAACTAACTAACTGTAATCTAAATCTGCCAGTAACAATCTGGGGGGTTTTGAAATGGTTTTATACTAAGCTAAATGAGATTAAAAGGAAGAGAAATAAAGATAGAAATTAATATGAAAAAAATCAGATAAAAGAGAATATGCTAGGATTCGGTCCACTGCAATATCGGCATCTACGGGTCAACTAAGTCAGTCAATCTATCAATGAGAAGGGCAATGGTTTTCTCCTCTCGGTCTCAAACCACCCTAAGGTTTTCCTAATTAACTCTCGTCCTCTTAGGAGTCACCTATCAATTCTAAGCAAGCCTTCCCTTCCAATCTTTCGATCCAGGTCAGGGTTAACTACCTAGCCAGTCTCCTGCGTGCACTCATTCGACTTAACCTCAATTAAATTGCTTAAACTGATTCTCATATTCAAGACTAACTAAAACAGTCTATCCTAACATGCCTCTACTACAGTTTCCCTCATCCCAACATACAAGAGAATTAGCTACTCATGTTATTAACGATGCTAACAAAGACGATTGAATATATGATATTAGACATAATAAAATCGTAATTAACAAGCATGAACGATAATAACGCAGCAGTTAAGAAGAGTAAACAGTAATTAAGATTAAAATAAAGGTTAAGAATAAAAGAGAGAAAGTAGTTTACAATCTTAGCAATCCGGCGTATAGAACAATCCACGTCGATAAACCCGAATGTAAACTAAAGATTAAAGTTCATAAACTAATGTTGAAAGATTAATGTCTGCTAAGCAGACGATAATCCCCTGCTAATGACTCAATCCCTCCTAATGACGTAAATAAGAGTTTATATAATGCAAAACACGACTCTTAAACCCTAATTAAGCTATGGACTTAAGGCCCGTGATAGCATCCACTCGATCGAGGGAAAGAACCACTCGATTGAGGACTTTATTCTAAGGAATCAGTCGATCGAGTACTTATTCAAAGGAATCAGTCAATCGAGTACTTATTCTACTCGATCGACTAACTGGTATACAACTCCTACTCGATCGAGTAACTTCTTCAGCAGCTACTACTCGATCGAGCACAGGACAGCTCGATCGAGCAACTCTTCTCTTCAACGCTCCTCGATCGACCAAAGGCATAGCCGATCGAGGTCTTTTGGCCTATCGTGCAGTGTTGGACATGGCTTTGGACTTGATTGCGAGCGGTTTCACGCTTCCCCATGCGAGAGCTTCTGTTCCATTCCTTCCATTCTCCTAAATGCATGCAAAGTGGACTGTTTTGGCTCGGTTTCCGCTACTACACAGCTTGTACCTAAGAAATAGTAATGAAAGTACAAAGTAGCCAAATAGGGGCATATAGTGACATAATATCACCTAAATGACATATAAATGCGTGCATAAATGGACTAGAAAGTCTATATAAAATGCACGCATCAAACTTCCCCAAACTAAACCTTTGCTTGTCCTCAAGCAAATTAAATGCAGCTAAATGGAACAAAATAATCCTAAGGGAATAAAGTAAGTCTCAGAGCTAGCTACAAGTCAATACTAAACAGTTTAATGCACTCATTCAATCGCTACAAAGCTTAATACGAAAGTGAACGAATTTATACAATCTTGGAAATAAATTAGACTTTCGACCTTTCAAGACTCAACCAAATTCGGACTCTCACGGGTCACTCTTCTCTCGACAAGCAAATGGTAAGTAAATATGTATAAGAAAGAGAGAAGAAAATATAGCCACTCACCTAGACTACGACTGACACAACATGCATTGCTAACTAATATGAAAGATGATTCAAGCACCGTACACACGCATAACCACCGTTCAAGGACAATCACGTGCCGAACATTTGCAAAATTATGGATATGTGAGGCTGATTGGTAAGAAGGGGCAAAACAATTAATGGAAATGTGAGGGTAAATAGCCAAGTTAGTTCCTAACAAGACCGCAATAGAACTCGTTCCATTCTTCCAACAATCAAAAATTAAGCTCGATGCCTTACCAAATCTAGGCATATACAACACAAATCCCATGAAACACCACAACAAATAATACTAAGCAAAGGAGGTGCAAAAACAAAACTTCAGCCAATTATTTTTTCTCAATATATTTTTTTCATTTTTTCTTTTTCTTTCTTTTCCTTTCTTGGCTGACTGAGGAAAAACCACTCGATCGAATGGAATAAGTTGCTCGATCGAGGCAACAACTAACAAAATCTGCTCGATCGAGCTGAAAGCTACTCGATCGAGCCACAATTAACACTTCTCTTCTTTTTCTCACAAAAAACCCACTCCAATTGATGATAACGAGCCAAATACTGACACAACGGTAAAATATACCTCGACTACTAAACTAGCTCGGCAAAGGTAGGCTAAGTTTAGGATGTAGTTAAGGGCAACAGGCAGATATGGCTTTATGTGGAGTTAATGGGGTAAAATGAGGAAAAGGGAGATGCAAATATTCTCAAAACACGTAATACCGACCACAAACCCAATGCGTGCAGGCAATAAGAAATCAAAATTCATATACAAGAAAATGACACGAGGTGTGGGGAGTAACTACTCTCATTCCTAGATGAACTGGTCATGGATGTCCCCAGTTATAGGCTCAAAAACTCAGAATATAAAAGTAGTTTGCCAAAATGTTGAGTCAAGTCTAATAATCAAATTTAAATTCCAAGACAAAATTCAATAGTTCACTACTTCGATTTTACTAAATAAGTCAAGAACGGTGCAAGGAATAGCATAGAATAGACTTGTAGTGCGATTTCATCATGAACAAGACTCCAATTCGACTCGACTATATGCAAAAATAAACGTGATATTTTTGATATTTTCAAATTTTTCTAATTAACATGAATTGTAAACGTGAATGCACTACAAATGCAAATGCAGACGCAAAAGGATGTAAAAACACTTCCCCAAACCAAAATAGACGATGTCCTCATTGGCTATAGCACAACAGCATATAAGGGAAAGGGAAAACAAAACAACCTTATTCATGTTCCTAATGGATGAAATATAAAGAGTGGAAAAAATAAACAGAGGAACTTACAAGACAATAGCTTCCCCAAACCAGCATCAAACTGGGGGTCGATCGAGTAGAAATGCTACTCAATCGAGTACTTTTTCAGGCTGAATCGCTCGATCGAGTAGTTCTTCGTTACTCGATCGAGCACTTTCTTAGTTGCACAGCCTACGGCTTTGAGCAGTTGATTTCCTCTTCGTTTTCCTGCAAGATCGATACAAGACAATGCTCGAAAATACCAAAAATTGTCTAGCAGGAAAAATAAATTGTTTATCTAAACTACGGATTATCACGTAATAGTCTAATTGTCTACTTGTCTAATGAAAACGCAATAAATTGTTTTTACAAATTGCACGGGGCTGCAAACCCGTTTAATAACCAAATAGTTTCATGACAAGGCCACCGTCAGGCCTTTGACTTGCGGAAGTACCCTCAGCTGTGGTAATTTCTGACTTCTTTTTCCACAATCCCTGGGGTATACGCGCAGCGGTGGGCTCGGAGTGACTAACAATGTTAGGCATCTTCGCTGTCACGGTAGTCTCAACAGTCGAATCTTCCATGAAAATAAAACTGTCGAAGACGGAGTCCGAAGTACTCAAGTCTTCCTCCTGAAGAGTTTTATCTAACCCTCTCTTTCTGCGTAAGAAGGTTCTTCCGGGCTCTGAATTAGCTTTCACTAACTCGAGCCCTTTGGGACCTGCGCATACACAACTATAGAAAGAAAAGATAAGAACAGTCTTAAGGAATTAGAAATTCCTTAAGACGAGGCAGAAATAAATAAACAGAAAATTAAATTGCCTCCCCGGCAACGGCGCCAAAATTTGATGTGGTCGTTATACACAAAAAATAAAACCTAAGTCTACTAACTAAGAAGATAGCGGCAGTAGGGTCGATCTCCACAGGGAGGAAACTAACTAACTGTAATCTAAATCTGCCAGTAACAATCTGGGGGGTTTTGGAATGGTTTTATACTAAACTAAATGAGATTAAAAGGAAGAGAAATTAAGATAGAAATTAATATGAAAAAAAATCAGATAAAAGAGAATATGCTAGGATTCGGTCCACTGCAATATCAGCATCTACGGGTCAACTAAGTCAGTAAATCTATCAATGAGAAGGGCAATGGTTTTCTCCTCTCGGTCTCAAACCACCCTAGGGATTTTCCTAATTAACTCTCGTCCTCTTAGGAGTCACCTATCAATTCTAAGCAAGCCTTCCCTTCCAATCTTTCGATCCAGGTCAGGGTTAACTACCTAGCCAGTCTCCTGCGTGCACTCATTCGACTTAACCTCAATTAAATTGCTTAAACTGATTCTCATATTCAAGACTAACTAAAACAGTCTATCCTAACATGCCTCTACCACAGTTTCCCTCATCCCAACATACAAGAGAATTAGCTACTCATGTTATTAACGATGCTATCAAAGACGATTGAATATATGATATTAGACATAATAAAATCGTAATTAACAAGCATGAACGATGATAACGCAGCAGTTAAGAAGAGTAAACAGTAATTAAGATTAAAATAAAGGTTAAGAATAAAAGAGAGAAAGTAGTTTACAATCTTAGCAATCCGGCGTAGAGAACAATCCACGTCGATAAACCTGAATGTAAACTAAAGATTAAAGTTCAGAAAACTAATGTTGAAAGATTAATGTCTGCTAAGCAGACGATAATCTCCTGCTAATGACTCAATCCCTCCTAATCACGTATGTAACACCCGTAAATGTACCCTATTTTTATAGTGAAAACATTTTACGGATACTTTTCAGCGAATTTAAGTTTTAATTTAGAATTGAATATTCCGAGTCGAATTTAGAATTTCCGAGTTCGTATTTGGAATTTCCGCGAGATTCCATGTGAATCCCGTCTTAGGGCGACATTGACTTTTGTTGACTTTTTCCTTTATATTCCCTCATACTCCCTTAACCTATTTTTCATTCACACAAACACAGAACATTACTTCCTCTTTAAGAAATCAAACCAAAACCCTTGCCTCCATTTTGATCCATCTTTGAATCATCATATCTCGATCGTTTCTTGCTCAAATTCTCGTAAGTTGGTCTTATTCTTTCCCTCTTACCTTCCTCTATCCGTATTGATAATAAAATTTTCGTCTTTCTCGCTTTTCAAACTTTCCGTCTTTCTCAAGGTGAAGTAAATTCATCTTCTATTAACTATTTTGTAGGTGGTGACCTTCAAGATCCCGACAAAGACTATTTCCTAATTGAAGAGGAGCTTGACAAGTAGTGAAGACGCAACAAGGTAACGGTGAAGGGTTACTCGATATCATTTACGTGTTTTACATGCTTTTTATGTTAGAATTCGTATTTAGAATACGATTAGAAAGCTTAGGATTTATGTTATTGATGATGATTGTTGTTAGTTGATGATTGTTGATGATGAATATTGATTGTTGATAGTTATTAGAAGTTAATTATGAGAATTGAAAAGGTTTGAATGTGTTTTGAAGCTCACGGAATGAACAGGGGTTCCCAACCGGGTGACCGGCCGCCGGTCTGCCCACCGGCTGGGAACACATCAGTAAGGGACTTGTGATTTTTGTATAGGGGTGTTCCTGGCCGGGTGCCCGGCCGCCGGCCCCCTGACCGGCCTGGAACACATGCCCTGTTTTTGGTGATTTTTGGATTTTGGCTTGATGCGCGAGCCGGGGTACCGGCCGCCGGTACACTGACCGGCCGGTACTACGGCTGTATATTTTTCCTATGATTTCTAAAACTCGTAGTTTATAATATTTCGCATGATTCGTTTATCGTATAATTTTACGTAGTGACTTATAATATTAATATTTTGGACATATGATATTTCATTCGCTTGTATCACATGTTTTGTGACGGTTTTTGCTATGTCCCACTTTGAGTCGGTTTTTACAAATGATACGGTTTGAGCACTATTTTGTCTTGTGCTTTGTACTCTCATTCCCTTGGCTACCTTCCCGTTCGTAAGGCTGGAATGTCGGAACGGAGAGGTATCCTACTGCTTAAATGCATGTGTTAGTGGGCATACGACGACGTTCTTGGGAGTTGAACGCTATGCGTTGATCGACCCGGCCGTCAAATGTTGTGTACTTGCGAGGTGGTGTTATTTGCATGTAGCGTACCGCTTGTTATGAGGCTTGTGCTCTTTTCCGCCTCTTTCGTGAATTATCGACCGAATTTGGGGTACTCGGCGTCTATGATTGACCGAGTCTTGGATGCGAAACGTTTATCTCATGTCGAATCGGAACACGTTTATTCCGAGAGTCTGGCCAGGTTTAGACTAGGACAGGATATTATTATCGTCGTCCTACCGGAGGAAATTAGTCCACATATACGAAATGTGATCGTGTATGCGTTCAGGGAAATGTTTATCTCGTGGATGCCTGTTAATCATACTTGCCATGTACACGGTGCTAGCGCGTTTCATTTACCGTGAGAGATGTCGTCTTTGTGTCGTTGTTCTTGAATGCGTGATTTCATGATTTTATTCATGGTCATTGCATGACTTGGCACCGTCAATGTATTGGTACGTTTGAATGGATGATAATATGATGGATTTATTGTGATCATCGCATGACTTGGCATGGTTTGTTTGTCGAGTCTCAATCTTATCAAACTTATACCGCTAACGGTGAGATGCAAGTCCTAGTGAGCGTATTCGGTTGCCTAAGAGTGTCTTCCCCGAGTCTTGGTATAACATGATGGATTCGGACTTGTACTTCTTATGCTCTTATCATTGTATATTGAATTGCCTATCTATCCTTATCGTATTTCACATGTATATCTATATATGCATGCTTTTACTTTTGTATTTCCTTTTATGTACGTTTAATGTGATATGGCTGGGAGAACCCGGAGTTACTCCCCACTGATTGTGGCGTTCATGTTTTTCATGAATGAACAGGTTGCTTGCATGGATGGCTTTTTGCATATGTTATTTTGGGTTCGGGTATGAGCTAGCGGGCGTTGTCCCTGGAAGATTAACCTCTAGTCGTTAATTAGCTAGTTTGCTAAACACTTGTTCTTTGTTAACATTTTGAGAGACTCCGTCTCTTTGTTGTATTCCGTACTTAGTTTGTAATGTTTTGACACTCCTTGTATTTTCTACCTTGCATGTATAAAAGTTTTTAAAATACCGTATTTCCGCAAATTAATTCACCTGCTTGTATGTTTTATATTTCCGCATTCGCGAGGGTTGTCACAGTTGGTTTCAGAGCTTTATCGCTCCCGACGCACACACGTGAACCCTAAACTTAAACTACTTGACCTTAAAATAATAAATGAGAGTTGGGTAGAAGTTAAGGATTTTACTTGGTAGTCTATTTGTTTATGTTAATTGATAGGAATAACTTAATTTGTTTTTGTTTCTTATGAAGATGGTTAGACCACGACTAGTTGAGAACGTTATGTTGGAAGCTCTCACTCAAGTGCTGAAAAATCAGCAAGATGCAGCTTTAGCTCATGCCAACCAAGTTCCCCCTAGAAGGGAGGAAAACCATCAAGGTGGCTACGCATGGGTAGCTGGACAAATAGCTAGAAGTAAAATTGTACCATATGGTGGAGAACCGGACCCTACGGAGCTATCCAATTGGTTCCGTGAGATGGAGAAGCAGTTCGATCTATACCAAGTCCGAGAAGAGGACAAGGAGAGGATCGCAAAGCACTTCCTGGTGAGGGAAGCTGATAATTGGTGGGTTATCACTAGTGCCACCGCTACTCTCGAAGAGGACTTCAACTGGGCTTGTTTCAAAGCTCTTGTGGAAGGTAGATTCTATCCTAAAGAGGTTAAACAACAAAGGCTCAAGGAGTTCATTGACTTTAAGCAAGGCAACTTGTCAGCTCAGGACTTCACTACGGAGTTCAATAAGCTTGCTCATTTTGCGCCGAGGCTTATCCGAGATGATGAGGACCGAGCCTTCTATTACCGTAACAAGCTGAGTGCCGTTCTTCAAAGTAAAGTGAGAAGGAATACAAATTCCTTTGGGGATCTTTATGATGATGCCTTGTGGGCCGAGAATTCAATGAAGGCTATTAGAGATGAAGCTTTGATGAATAATCCCTCTCCTTCTTACGCTCCTAGGCCGAATGTATTTGGGAAGAGACCGTTTATTCCGTCTCCTTCTAATTCTTATGCTAACAAGAGGAGATTTAATCCTTTTTCCAATGCAAATGCAAGAGCTCCTGCTCCTTTTATTCCTTGAGCTACTTCTAATGTGGCTCATAGGCCCTATGCTCCTCAAGCTCAAGCTCAAGGCCATCAATGTAACCGATGTAGACAACCTTACCATCCCGGTGTGTCTTGTTCCAGCCGACCTTATGTGTGTTTCTTTTGTCAAAAGGGTGGTCACCGTTATGATGATTGCCCCGATCAAAAGTTGCCCCCTCCTCCTGCTAAGCCTAAGGGTTCTATCTTTGTCATGAGTCGTGCCGAAGCCGACGCTCATCCAGAGATCATTACGGGTATGTTCTCAATCTTAGAGCAACCGTGTCTTATTCTTTTTTATACTGGTGCTTCAATGTCTTTTGTGTCTTCGACATATGCTAATAAATTATCTATCGAGCCTACATCTAGTGAGGATACTCCCATATCCTTACCATCCGGAGATATTATCTCTTGTTCTACTCTTTATCCAAATGTCCCAATATCTATTGCGGGTTCTATCTTTCCCGCAAATCTCCTTAAGTTTCCTCTAGGGGAGTTTGATATAATATTAGGTATTGATTGGTTAGCATTGTATCATGCTAGGTTCGAGTGTCGTGATCAAAAAATTTTTTAAAGAGTCCTTTAGGGGTTAGAATAACCTATAAGGGATCTCATCCCCGAAAAGGTGTGTCTTTGATTTCCGCTATAAAATTGGTGAGTATGGTAAGAAAGGGTCACCAAGCATACTTGTGTATCGTGACTTCTTCTACTACCTCTTTGCCAAGTGTTGAAGATGTGCCTATTGTTCGTGAATTTGTTGATGTATTCCCCGAAGATTTGCCCGGGATTCCTCCAGAGCGTGATGTTGAGTTCTCTATTGATCTTGTACCTGGTTCTGGACCCATAGCCAAAGCTCCTTACCGTATGGCTACGACCGAATTGAAAGAATTAAGAAAGCAGCTAGATGATATGATTGAGAAGGGTTTTATTCGACCAAGTGCCTCGCCTTGGGGTGCTCCTGTTCTTTTTGTATAGAAGAAAAATGGGTTTATGAGGCTTTGTATCGATTATCGTGAATTGAATCGGATTACAATCAAGAATAGGTATCCTTTACCAAGATTGAAGATTTGTTTGATCAATTAAAGGGGTGCTTCTACTTTTCAAAGATTGATTTGAGATCCGGTTATCACCAAATTCCCGTTCGTAATGTTGATATTCCGAAGACCGCTTTTAGTACAAGGTATGGTCATTATGAGTTCAAGGTAATGCCATTTGGATTGACGAATGCTCCCGCTATCTTTATGGATCAAATGAACCGCACTTTTAGTGAATATCTTGACAAGTGTGTGGTGGTGTTCATTGATGATATTCTTATTTTCTCCAAGTCCGAAGAAGAGCATGCTATTCATCTAAGGACTATTTTGGGTGTTCTCCGTCGACAGAAGTGGTATGCTAAGTTCTCCAAGTGTGAATTTTGGTTACCTAAAGTGTCTTTTCTTGGGCATGTGATTTCTAAAGAAGGTGTAATGGTGGATCCTTCGAAAATTGAGGCCGTTGTTGATTGGAAGAGTCCGACTGATATTAGAGAGATTCGAAGTTTTCTTGGTTTAGCTGGTTATTACCGTAGATTTGTCAAGGATATCCCTAAGCTTGCTAGACCGATGACCCAGTTATTGAAGAAGGAAACCAAGTTCTTATGGAATGAAGCTTGTGAAGCAGCGTTTTGAGAATTAAAGAAAAGGTTAACTATCGCTCCGGTGTTGACTTTGCCAGAAGATGGTGTAGACTTTGATGTCTATTGTGATGCTTCTAAAATGGGATTGGGTTGTGTTCTTATGCAAAATAGAAAAGTGGTGGCGTATGCTTCGAGGCAGTTGAGAGTTCATGAAGTGAACTATCCTACTCATGATTTGGAATTGGCCGCCGTGGTTCATGCTTTGAAAGTGTGGCGACACTACCTTATTGGAGTTCATTGTCGTATATTCACCGATCACAAAAGTTTGAAGTACATATTTACTCAAAAAGAGTTGAATATGAGACAAAGAAGATGGTTGGAATTGGTGAACGATTATGATTTTGAGTTGTTGTACCATGAAGGGAAGGCCAATGTTGTTGCCGATGCTCTTAGTAGGAAAGCTTCTCACGCATTGAATGATATGCGGGTATTACCTGTTGATCTTTGTGCCGAGTTTCGAAAGTTGAAGTTGGAATTCGTGGAGCGTGGATTTGTGTATATTGGTGCTATGACTGCCGAACCTGTTTTTCTACGTGAGATCCGTGAAAGCCAAGTTGATGATCTTACCTACAAGTCTATTCAAGCCAAACTTCTTGAAGGTAAAGCTAAATATTTCAAGTTTGATGATGAAGGTGTTCTTCGTTTCCATGGCCGTTTATTTGTTCCTAATGCTCTGGATTTGAGGAAGCGAGTTCTTGATGAAGCTCACCTTTCCCCTTATTCTATTCACCCCGGAGGTGATAAGATGTACAAAGATTTGAAGCTACAGTTTTGGTGGCCGAACTTGAAGGGTGATGTTGTGTCTTATGTTGGAAGATGTCTTACTTGCCAACAAGTGAAGATTGAACACAAGAGACCCGGTGGATTGCTACAACCTTTGGATATTCCGCTATGGAAGTGGGAATCTATTTCTATGGATTTTGTTATGGCTTTGCCGAGAACCGTTGGAGGTAAAGATGCCGTTTGGGTTGTTGTTGATCGTTTGGCCAAGTGTGCTAGATTTATTCCGATCAAAGAAACTTGGAGTTTGGATCGACTAGCGAAAGCCTATGTTGATGAGATTGTTAGATACCATGGTGTTACGAAGGAGATTATATCCGACCGAGATCCGAGATTCTGTTCTAGATTTTGGAAAGCTTTGCAAGAAGCCATGGGTAGTAAATTGTTGATGAGTACCGCATTTCATGCCGCTACGGATGGTCAGACCGAGAGGACTATTCAGACTTTAGAAGACTTGCTTAGGGCTTGTGCTCTTGACTTTCAATCTAGTTGGGAAAAGAGTCTACCGTTGGTGGAGTTTTCTTACAACAACAGTTAGCATGCATCGATTAAGATGGCCCCTTATGAAGCTCTTTATGGAAGGAAATGTCGGAGTCCTATATGTTGGAATCAATTGAGTGATGTTCGTGACTTAGGCCCCGATGTTCTTGTTGAAACCATTGAAAATGTGAAGGTCATTCGTGATAGAATGAAAGCCGCTCAAGACCGTCAAAAGTCTTATGCCGATATCCGAAGAAGACCGCTAGAATTTGAGGTTGGAGATAAGGTGTTCTTGAAAGTATCTCCAATGAAGGGTGTTAAACGGTTTGGTGTTAAGGGTAAATTGAGCCCGAAATACATTGGACCCTTTGATATTGTGAAAAGGATTGGTGCCGTTGCTTATAAGTTGGATTTGCCCCCGAATTTGGCTAAGGTTCATGATGTATTCCATGTTTCTCAATTGAGGAAGTATGTTAGTGATCCAAGCCATGTCTTTCAAGTGGAAATGCCCGAGCTTGAGCCGAATTTGTCCTTTGAAGAGAAGCTGATCCGCATCCTAGATCGTAAGGATAGGAAGTTGAGAAGTAAGGTGGTTCCTTTAGTAAAAATCTTGTGGAGAAGTGCTAATGTCGAAGAAGAGACTTGGGAAACGGAAGCTTTTATGCGTAGTAAATATCCGAGTCTATTCGAGTAAGGTATCTTTCTTTCCCTCAAGTTTCGAGGGCGAAACTTTTTAAAAGGTGGGGTGATTGTAACACCCGCAAGTGTACCCTATTTGTTTTCTAGTAAAAATATTTTACGGATACTTTTCAGTGAAATTTAGTTTTAATTTAGAATTAAATCTTCCGAGTCGAATTTAGAATTTCCGAGTTCGTATTTGGAATTTCCGCGAGTTTTGAAGTAAAACCCATCTTAAGTCGTCTTTGACTTTTTCTTGACTTTTTCCCTCATACTCCCTCATACTACTCCTAACCTAATTCATACTCACACAACACAACTCAAAATTTCTTCCTCACTAAGAAACCAAAGAAAACCTTGCCTCCATTTTCATCCAAGCTTAGATTCGTCATATCTCACTCTTTTCTTGCTCAAATTCACGTAAGTTCGTCTTATTCTTCCCCTCTTATCATCCTCTATCCGTATTGATAAAAAAAAAATTACCGTCTTTCTCGCTTTTCAAACTTTCCGTCTTTCTCAAGGTGAAATAAGTTCATCTTTTATTAACTATTTGTAGGTGGTGACCTTCAAGATCCCGACAAAGACTATTTCTTAATTGAAGAGGACCTTGACGCGGAGTGAAGACGCATAAAGGTAACGGTGAAGGGTTACTCGATATCATTTACGTGTTTTACATGCTTTCTATGATAGAATTCGTATTTAGAATACGATTAGTAAGCTAGGAATCATGTTAGGGATAATGAATGTTGTTAATTGATGATTGTTGATGATGAATATTGATTGTTGATAGTTATTAGAAGTTAATTATGAGAATTGAAATGGATTGAACAAGTGTTGAATGCTCACGGCTGAACTGGGGTTCCCAGCCGGGTGACCGGCCGCCGGTCTGCCCACCGGCTGGGAACACATCAGTAGGAAAGTTGGAATTTTTGTGTAGTGATGGTCCTGGCCGGGTGCCCGGCCGCCGGCCTCCAGACCGGCCTGGAACACACTGCACTTTCTTAGTGATTTTTTTGCTATTGCTTGATGCGCGAGCCGGGGTACCGGCTGCGGTCCACTGACCGGCCGGCAACACGGCTGTTATTTATTCTTACAATTTCTAAAACTCGTAATTTAAAATAGTTCGCATGGTTCGTTTATCGTATAATTTTATGTAAAGACTTATAATATTAATGTTTTGGATATATGATATTTCATTCGCTTGTATCACATGTTTTGTGACGGTTTTTGCTAAGTCCCACTTTGAGTCGGTTTTTACAAAGGTTACGGTTTGAGCACTATTTTGTTATGTGCTTTGTACTCTCATTCCCTTGGCTACCTCCACGTTCGTAAGGCTGGAATGTCGGAATGGGGAGGTATCCTACTGCTTAATTGCATGTCTTAGTGGGCATACGACGACGTTGTTGGGAGGCGAACGCTTTGCGTTGATCGACCCGGCCGTCAAATGTTGTGTACTTGCGAGGTGGCGTTATTTGCATGTAGCGTACC
>JAIUZE010074543.1:11596-34141 GCA_022085475.1 Heliosperma pusillum | reverse complement strand
CATGGTCATTCCATGACTTGGCATGGTTTGTTTGTCGAGTCTCAATCTTATCAAACTTATACCGCTAACGGTGAGATGTAAGCCCTAGTGAGCGTATTCGGTTGACTAAGAGTGTCTTCCCCGAGTCTTTGTATCACATGATGGATTCGGATTTGTATTTCATATGCTCTTATCTTTACATATATTGAATTGCCTATCTATCCTTATCGTATTTCACATGTATATCTATATATGCATGCTTCTATTTTGTATTTCCTTTTATGTACGTTTAATGTGATATGACTGGGAGAACCGGGAGTTACTCCCCACTGACTGTGGCGTTCATGTTTTTCATGGATGCACAGGTTGCTTGCATGGATGACTTTTTGCTTATGATATTTTGGGTTCGGGTGTGAGCTAGCGGGCGTTGTCCCTGGAAGATTCACCTCTAGACGATTTTAGCTAGTTTGCTAAACACTTTGACATTTATAACATTTTGAGAGACTTCGTCTCTTTGTTGTATTTCGTACTTTAGTTTGTAATATTTGACACTCCTCGTATATTTCTTCTTGCATGTATAAAAGTTTTAAAAACTTCATATTTCCGCTATATAATTCACATGCTTATATGTTTTATATTTCCGCATTCGCGAGGGTTGTCACAAAGGATAGAGAATTACCGAGATTGGAATGCAAATTATATAAGAACGAAAGTAAAGAACAAATATCCAACCCAATAACAAAAGCTTATAAAAACAGTAGAGAAGTACTTATAAATTGCATAAACTATAATCTAAAACTTGTATGAAAGAAATAAACTATTAGATTATTGTATGAAAAGTAATAAAAAGATATGTAAAATATATGAAGTATGAATTGTATATATTAAGTTGTGTTTTTTGTGTGAGATGATCCTTGGCTTTTATAGGGCTGTATGGCTGCTGCATTTCGTCCAAATTCATACCCTAGACAAAGCCTTTAATCACTCATTTAAGCTTGGTAGAAGAAGAGCCAAGTAACATTCATCTGCAAACATACCCGATCGGGTATGTGGTAATCCGATCGGGTATGTAACCCATATGGATTTTTCATTCTTTTCCAATTTCGTCTTTGGGCACGGAATCCTATGCCTTGGTCTTGGTCAATGTAACACGTAATTGGACTTGGGCTAGTCCTCCTTTGACTTGGGTTGATGCTTTCTTTTGAGAAACAAAGTCAATGTCCAAATTGAGTCCATTCGAGGAAGGATGTAGCGAAATCGTAGTCAAATCGTGAAATGGCTATCATCGGTTCCTTGAAAACTCGTATTCTAGTGCCTTTGCTCCAAATAGCAAGAAAATATAGCAAAACCGCTTCATTTCCTATAAAACAAGTCAAAGCACGCAAAACAACTAGAATAGCAATATTAGCTCGTTAATCACTTAACAAAGTGCATAAATCGTATAGAAATCGAGCTAAAACGGGGGATAAATTAGTACAAAATATCACTTATCAAACTCCCCCAAGCTAAACCCTTGCTTGTCCTCAAGCAAACATAACAATCATAACCAGGACAAGGGTAGCTAACAATGATCAGTCTATCATCCAAGTCTCAAAAATAAGCTCTTACAAGTAGATGTATCAAAAACCCGTAACAACAAGGGCGAAGGAAAGTGCGAATCATGGTTGAGATTTACATAACGGCGCAGCATAGAAAATATTCTTTGGACTTTTTCAGCTCTTGCATGTTTTTTTTTACAATGGACTCTCACGGTACACTCTTCACTCAAACTTTTGTAAAATAGGAAATATTGGTTCAAATTTGAAGTGACACTCTCCTATCTACAACTTATAAGAATGTGCCCGCAGTCTAGTGTGGTAGACAATCCAAAATCATTAAGTAAGACTAATCATGATCAAAATATAATGCAAGAAGCCATGAGAAATAAAGAAGAGGCTTGGGAAACTTGGGTAAGAAAGTGGACAAACGATTTTGGTCATGTGGAGCTTAAGTTAAGCTAGTAATAACCAAATGTGTAGTGGATACTTAATCCAATTCATACCAATTCCCATCAACAATAGTCAAAGCCAAAAGCAGCATATTGGCTTATTAAACATGAAAAATCAAGTTATGACTTCCCAACATTTTTCTTTCTTTTCATTCATGGAAGCGTTTTTCCCTTCTTTTTCGTTTCTTTTTTTTTTTTCTTTTTTTTTTTTGAGCTTTTGAGCTTTCTTTTTCATTTCTTTTCAAAGCTCTTTTTCTTTTTCTTTTTTTTTTCTTTGAGAAACACGGGAATCAGCAATCCCGAGACAGCAAGTTCACACCAAATGGTGGCATTATCAGAACATCGCAAAAGCACAGAACACCCCTACACATATAGTCGGTTACTAGCTCAACAAGGGTAGGCAATAATATAATGTAGCTAGGAAGAAGGGTGTTTTTGCGAAATGTGAACAAGAGATTGAATGGCTTCAAAATGTAGATCATGACAGTACTACTTATAGAAAATGGAATAAAAACCATACTTATGCGTTTTGATGTAACACAGACTATAAGGAGAAACTACTCACTCCTAAACTGGGATCGGGTTCAGATGTACTGACCACTGGAGGCTCTACCTTACAATATGAGTAGCTTGCCAAAGTCAAGATCAAGCTTAATTAAGTCCAAATGCAATTTTCTACCTACTGTGTACAAGACATCCCCATAAATGCACAATTCCTCATAATATGTTGAAACATCAGCTTATAAAAACTATAATTGAGAAATGTAAGATGGAAATGATCTTTTCTTTTTGTGTTTTTGATTTTTCGATTTTTTCTTTTTTTTTTCAATAAAAACTAAAAATAAACTAAGAAAATTAAAAGAAAATAAACTAAAAAGTAAAAATCTAAATGCAATCCTAAATGCAGTAAGTCCTAAATGCAAATCCTCCCCCAAGCTAAAACTTCACATTGTCCTCAATGTGCATGCAATTATAACAGAAGCAAACCGAGAAACGGCTGGTAGCACACAAAACAGGATGAAATTCTAATGGGAAAAGGGTCTAAAAAGAAAACTAAAAATGCGAAAAAAATAAAGGAAAGAAATAAAATCTTACAAAATGTCTAGCCTCCCCCAAGCTAGTATAAACAAGGGGAGCTCATCGTCATCTCATCACAAAGGCTACCAGCTACGGCCTCTCCTCTCAGAAGGAGGCAGCTCGGATCCGGATCCAGAAGCATCTGTATAGTAGGTATCATCTGCAGAATAATAACTACCACGAGAAGCAATGATCCCGGTTGGGTTGCTGGCTCCTAAGGACTGATACTCTTCTACTTGGTGATCTCTAAAATCACCTCTATACCATCCAAAACTCTCAACGCCATAGTCGGTTCCACAGTAATCAGGTCCGGTTTGCTGCATACCTGCATCATAAGTAGTACCATACCCCCCTTCGGGCCAAGTATAAAAAGACGGGTGGGGGCCCTCAGGTCTAATCACACCTTGCCTAGCAAAGTGATCATAAATGGGGTGCAAAGCAAGCTGCTGGTCGGACTGAATTCTATTAATGGACAAGGTTAAGGCTTCAAACATGGCGGTCACGTCGCCCGTAGCATGGGTCGACTGAGAGGATGATCCTACCTTAGGGCGGCGGGATCTAAGCTGAACAGGGGGGTCATTGGGGGTAATATCCCCAACAGGAAGGATGTAAGTGGGTCGGGGTAAGATAGCCTCACCCTTCTGAAGTTGAGGACGCTGCCTAAGTAATGGAATTTGGTCTACCTCGGCGGTCAACTTGACCGAATCACGGCCAACTATCCTCCAAATCATATGGGGGTGGGAGACACGAAACCAGTTAAGCTGAACAAAATAATCATAATCCAACCCATTTCCCATCTCGGTGGGAGGTGTAGTCAATGCCCGGAGGTTAGTGGTGGCTTGGTTAAAACCACAAACTCGCATAGCAAGGTGAGTGATAAGACCTCCATAGACAATGGCAGTGTTCTTAGGATTAATGGCTTTAGTTAACTGAACGGCAAAATAGTACGGAATGCTAATAGACCATGGTTCTTCACCATTCACATTCAAAAATCCTCCTAAAATTTCTAACTCCACTCGTCTCACCAAATGAGGTTCAGCATGACCCAAGAAGGTCCATCCCATGAATCTTTGCCAGATTCTAATGGCGGGATGATGGATGTGTTGGTGTGGGACATGGTCCCAACGAGAGACAGGGTAAGTCGAAATAATGTTCCAAACTAGGCTAATATCAAAGCCTTCTGGAGGTGAGGTAACAGTGTTCTCATAGGTGAGACCGAATTGTCTAGCAAAGATCTCTAAGTTCATACTAAAATCATCATTGAATAATCTAAACCGAACTTGAGGCATGGTGTTTCTATTTCTAGACCTATGCAACTTAAATGAGCTCAAGAATTCAAGGGTTAATTGAGGGTAGGTCTCATAACTAAAGTTCATGCTAGCATTCATTCCTTAACACCTTAACATGCTCATAAAGCTTCATATGTCTTAAAGAAGAAACATTAAGGAATTTTGTAGCCCTCATACCTTTGCTCTTAAGAATACACCAATTTTGCCATTGTTTGTTTGAACTAAATTCCACATCCGGAAAGTCAGGATCATGCATAGCATCTCCTTGATTTTCGGTTTGATCATTTGCTTCAAGCATTTCTATGTCTTCTTCATGGGCTCTACTACTTTCTCCTTGATTGGAGGTTCTTGCCCTCTTTGATTTCCTTATTGTAGGTGTCATTTTCTAAAATAAACTAGTATTAAAACACTTCATTATAAACATAAATTGCTAGCATAAGTGTTATAATACTAGGCCTTAAGCACAAATTCAAGCATAGCTACCTAAGTGAAACATTATCATGCTATCTTTGAGCATAAATGGTTGTTCTTAAGCAAAACAATATGTCACTAAGATGAGCAACATATACTTGAATCATGAGTTTGGCCACTACTCAAAGGTACTAATGCTAATTTAACATAATAAGATCATAAGTTCATAGTATAAAGCATGAATTCAAGCATCATACTACCACTTAAGCACAAGTTCTTAGCATATAGTAAAGATGAGTATCCTAATTGGCATATGAGCATTCAAATCATAGTAAGCATACTAATTAATCACTATCATTCACTTTATAACATGTAAGAACCATTAGAAATCCAATTTAAACAAGTTTTTCAATCAAAATCAAGAACCCCCAAATTTGGGTTAGGGTTTGTTCATGTTGGATTTCTGAAAAAAATAGAGAGATTGAAGTAACTAAAGTAGAATTAACTTACTTGATGATGCTTAGAAGTTGCCTTGGATGAATTATTCTGACAACTTTTGTAAGAAAAGACTAAGAAATGAAGGTTTTGAGAGAATTTGAGCTTTGAAATTGAAGAACACGGGTATATGGCAGCAAGCAAAGGGTAGCAAGTTAGCTTTATAGAAGAAATTATAACAAAATACGAAGCAAACAACTTACCCGATCAGGTAGTCACAAATCCGATCGGGGAAGTGTGCTGGTCCGGTTTTTGTTTCTTTTTTCTTTGATACTTGCCCTTACCTTTTGGCTATGTCCTTGAACATACTTACTAACCTTAGTAATATTGGCAACTTGGGCCAAGGATAGCTCCTTCTTGTCTCAATAAGTCCTCCAATTCCAAGTACGAAAAACTATCAACTAAACATGCATTTCTAAATGTAAATAATAAGTAAAACGATAATTGTTCCTAACTATTACAACCCAAAATCCAAAAAGATAGTCCAAATAAGATAGTCCAAATCATTGTCTAATAAGTGGAATAAAGAATGCATAAAGAAAAAGTAAAGAGAAAGACGGGTTGCCTCCCGACAAGCACATTTTTAAGTCATGCTAGACTTTGTGTTTTTATCCCTCCTTAAGCCTTATGAAGGGATTTGAGCTCCTTGTAGCTTGATTCGTCCTTGAATTTTTCTCATTTACCTTTTGCCAACACCCATGGAAACTTAATGCAAATACACTTCCGAAGCCTTGAAGGCTTCGAGGTCACCATCTCCAACACTCAATACATTCCCCTTTTTATCAAAGGTGGCACTTGATCCATCCATTGCAAAGGTGATCTTCTCTTCTTGCACATCTATAAAAGCTCCAACTGTATTTAGGAAGGGCCTTCCTAATATAATATAGTCGTCTCTTTCTTTCTTTGAAAATATGACATAAAAATCAACGGGAATAAGGAAATATCCAATCCGTATGGGAACATCTTCCACAATTCCTGCTGGAGTATGCATAGATCCATCGGCTAGTTGAAGGCTAGTATTAGTGATATTCATTTGTATTGGGCAATGGTCATGATAGAAGGAAAAAGGCATGACGCTAATAGCGGCTCCTAAATCACACAATGCATTTTTGACCTTATGAAGACTCATTGTGAAAGAAATGTTAAAACAACCTGGATCTTTAAGTTTGGAAGGAATGATAATCTTCCCTTCTTCAAGGGTAGGTTCCTTGTGAGAGTCTTTGGTTGCTTCTTTTTCTCTAGATGTTTTACCAATCCTTGCTTCCAACCTTGAGAAAGCTTTGTCGTTTGCCCTTGTTGTTTCAACAACTCTTTCTTCTAATTTCCCTTGAGCTTTTATCAATGTCATGATCAAAGCTTCGAGACGGGATGTCTCCTCATGTGTAGGGACTTTGGTTGGTTTGGCTAGTGTTGGATTATTGCAAAGTTCATGGGGTAACCTAAAGATGGGCTCCTTACTCTTTCCATTCCCAAGAGGATGATCATAAGGTTTGTCACTAATCATGTCAATTGTGACAATCGATGGTTTTTCATTCCCTTGGGCGGTTTGGCTAGAACTCGATGGGGTCAATTCTTCTACTCTCTTTTGGAGAGATAAAATGGTTGATTTGAGTGAGTTTAAGCTAGAAAAGAAGTATGAGTACATATTATGTTGGGCTTGGATTACTTCCCTTAACTTGACATCTACTTTTGCTAACAATTGATCATTTTGGAAGGATGAATGTGGAATTGTATGAGGTGTATTAGTGGGTTGACACTACAAGAATCAGCCCTTGCTCCGACCGCACATTCCGACCGCTATTCAAAACGGTCGGTAATAAGATATAGCGACCGACAACGGTCGGTAAAGTAAATATCGGTCGCTAACAATACCGACCGATTGTAATTCGGTCGGTAAAAGGATAAAACGGTCGGTGAAGTTGAATAATACCGACCGATTGGCCGAAATTACCGACCGAATAGCCAATCGGTCGGTAAAAACACTGATATGTAAAAAACAAATCCGACCATCCCTCATTCTATTATCACTTACCCATTCTCACTCTAACCCGACGACCTCAAAGACGACACGCCTATACCCGACGACCACCTCCTTCCCACCGCCGACCACCGCCGCTCACCTGCCGTCCGACCACCGCCGACGCCGCCATTCCCTCCTTTCTCAACAACCACCTTCTCTCTTCTAGTTATTTAATAAAGGTATGATTTTCTCTTAATTTTTGTGTTTATAGTTGTTTTAATTGTGTTTATGTTTGTTTTTACCCTTAATTTTATGTTAAGATTTGATTATTTGTTGTTATTTGAATCTAATTTAGAGTTGTTTAAGTTAGGGTTAAGATTTGGTTGAATTGGGGGTTTTTTAGTTATTTGCAATTATGTTAGTATATGTAATTGTTAGTATGTAATTGTTAGTGTATGTTAGTGTTAGTGTTAGTATATGGTTAGTGTTAATTGGGGGTTTTTGATAATGGTTAGTGTTAGTGTTGTTAGTATATGTAATTGTTAGTATGTAATTGTTAGTATGTAATTGTTAGTGTAAGTTAGTATATGTAATTGTTAGTATGTAATTGTTAGTGTATTGGGGGTTAAATTGGGGGTTTGTTAATATGTTAGTGTATGTAATTGTTAGTACGTAATTGTTTATATGTTAGTATATGTAATTGTTAGTATGTTCAAGATGTTAGTAGTAGAAATATGTGGTTAGTAGTAGATAGTATTCATGTTGTTAGTAGTAGATATATGTTGGAGTTTGGTTGTGAAATTGAATGTTGGTTAAATGTTTGTAGTTAGAAATTTTATGTTGGTAGTATAATTTGATTAGTTGGTTAAAATTCGTAATACGAATTAGTATTTAGAATGCCTATTTAGTAAGAATGTAGATTGTCTCAATTAGTTGTTGGATTGCCTAATTATGTTATATTTATGTATTTATATAGATTTGTAATGAAGAGGGTTGAACGAGAATGGATGTATGAAAGGGTTGATGCTAGGAAGATGGTGAAGTATGAGTTTGTATGTGGGGTGAATAGTTTTCTTGAATATGTTAAAAGTCGAGATGAATTTAGGAATTCACAACTAATTAGATGTCCATGTGTAAAGTGCAAAAATTTGAAATACTTGAGTGAATTCGTGGTACAAGAACACCTTATTAGTAAAGGTTTTACGGGAAATTATTATGATTGGGTGTGTCATGGTGAGCCTTACTCCTTGAAAATACCAAACAATGTACCAAACACTACTGCAGTGGAGCTATTTCTTGATAGCCATATGAGAATGGTTGATGGTGAGGAGCAATGGAGTCATCCAACTGCCCGAGCTAGATATGTAAGTATTATTACATTCGAAATTTCATTTTTACATTTGTGTTAGGACTTCCGATAGACGCTTTTTTATTTTCTAAGGACGATAGATGAGTTATTTACAACTTTCTTTTTGACAATGTAGCAAAATTTTCAAAGGATGATAGCCGAGCTTACGGAGCAAGGACTTCCGATTGACGTTAACAAGGTTTGGTACGATTCGGTGGATGGATACAAGAAGGGCCAAGTCTTTGGTTTCGGGACCGCCGCCTCACTATATTACACTCCCCCGGCGTCATCATCGACAGGTAAATCTTCCGCCTCCCAACAATATATCCCGGGTGTTCTAACTCAATCAATTCAAGCACGTGAGAAGGAAGTCGAAGAGTTTAGGAAGTATAGGGAGGAGATGCAACAAAGGGATGAACTTTACGTGAAAAATCAAGAAGAACTAAGGCAGCAAATCACGGCAAGTCAAGCCGCTACTATGCGTGAACGGGAAGAAACAAGGCGCCAAATTGAGGCCTTAGCCAAACTGCTTGAATCCCAAACCCAATACCAATGCAACAATAACATATTTGATTTACCGACTAACCCAAATAACGATAACCCCGGTGGAGGCGGAAGTGGTTTTCAAGTGTAAGGTACTTGGTTGTGTAAGACAGGGTTAATTGTAATGTAAACTTTAGTAGTTTGTTGTATAAGACATGGTTATGCTAGTTAATGTAAACTTTAGTAGTTTTTAATGTAAACTTTAGTAGTTGTAAGACTTGTAATGTAAACTTTAGTAGTTTCTAATTTGAAGGACGGTTTCTGGTTTCAAAAAATTGTGTACGAACGCGTTTGTATATATTTTGAAAAATTTGCAGGAAATATAGCAAATGGGGGAAAATAAGAAGCAAAATCACCCCAAATCGTTCACAATGAATACCGACCGACTCATACAATTTACCGACCGACTCAACCATTTACCGACCGAATACATACAAATACCGACCGATTGCCGTCTAAATAGTTTCTGATTATTTTTGGTCCAAAAATGGTACCGACCGATCTACCCTTATACCGACCGACTGTCGGTCGGTAATTACCGACCGAATTGTGTTTTACCGACCGATTTCACCTTTTTATTGACCTAGTCAATGTGTTTTGGCACCGACAGATATTCTGTCTACCGACTGATTGTCGGTCGGTATGTTTCCGACCAATTTGAAATCGGTCGGTATGAAATATTTACCGACCACAATTACCGACCGATTTTATTCGGACGCCACAGAAGGAAAAACGGTCGGTAACAAGTTATTACCGACCGATTTGCACTATTAGCGACCGCTGAAAACGGTCGGTACTGAACCTGATTCTTGTAGTGTGAGTTTGGCGAATTTGTGGGTGAAAGGGGTTAAATGGTGTAAGTTTGTTCCCACATCGTTGAGGTACATGCCCTATGATGCGTGTATTTTATATAGACTTTCTAGTCCTTTTATGCACGCATTTCTATGTCATTTAAGTGATATTATATCACTATATGCCCCTATTTGGCTACTTTGTACTTTCATTACTATTTTGTAGGTACAACCTGCATAGTAGCAGAAACCGAGCCGAAACAGTCCACTTTGCATGCATTTAGGAGAATGGAAGGAACGGAACAGAAGCTCTTGCATGGGAAAGCGTGAAACCACTCGCAATCAATTCCAAAGCCATGTCCAACACTGCACGATAAGCCAAAAGACCTCGATCGATTATATCTTTGGTCGATCGAGGAGCGTTGAAGAGAAAAGACCTCGATCGAGCTGTCCTGTGCTCGATCGAGTGGTAGCTGCTGAAAAGTTGCTCGATTGAGTAGAATTGTTACTCGATCGAGTGATTTCCTCCAATAAAGTCCTCGATCGAGTGGTTATTTCCCTCGATCGAGTAGAATCTATCTTGGGCCTTAAGTCCATAGCTTAATTAGGGTTTAAGAGTCGTGTTTTGCATTATATAAACTCTTATTCGTCGTCATTAGCATTATTGAGATTGGGAGTCATTAGGACTCAGAACCATTAGGGTTCGGAATCATTAGCATTAATCTTCCATTAGTTTCTGAACTTTTAATCTTTGGTTTTCATTCGGGTTTATTCGACGTGGATCGTTCTTTACGCCGGATTGCTAAGATTGTAAACTACTTTCTCTTTTCTCTCTTCCTTAACCTTTGTCTTAGTCTTAATTATTGTTTACTCTTCCTAATTACTGCTGTGTTATTATTCATGCTTTTTAACCACGATTTTATTATGTCTATCGTCATATGTTCAATCGTCTTTGTTAGCATCGTTAATAACATGAGTAGCTAATTCTCTTGTATGTTGGGATGAGGGAAACTGTAGTAGAGGCATGTTAGGATAGATTATTTTAGTTAGTCGTGAGAATCAGTCTAAGCAATTTAATTGAGGTTTAGTCGAATGAGTGCACGCATGAGACTAGGCGAGGTAGTTAACCCCGACCTGGATCGAGAGATTGGAAGGAAAGGCTTGCTTAGAATTGATAGGTGACTCCTAAGAGGACGAGAGTTAATTAGGAAAATCCCTAGGGTGGTTTGAGACCGAGAGGAGAAAACCATTGCCCTTCTCATTAATAGATTGACTGACTTAGTTGACCCGTAGATGTCGATACTTCAGTAGACCGAATCCTAGCATATTTCTCTTTATCTGATTTATTCCATATTTATTTCTTCCTTTATTTCTCTTTCCTTTAATCTTATCTAGTTAGTTAAAACCTTTTCAAAACCCCCCAGATTATTACTTGCAGATTTAGATTACAGTTAGTTAATTTCCTCCCTGTGGAGATCGACCCTACTTCCACTATCTTCTTAGTTAGTAGACTTAGGATTTATTTTTGGTGTATAACGACCACATCACCCTATTCCACCACAAAGTTCACAAGGTGTTGTTAGTGAGGTAAATGGGTTTAAAACTTTTGGGCGATATAAAGTGCATTTTGGGGTGGTTTCGTTTGATTGAACGGGACAGGCTAAGGAAATGGTAGTGTCAACATCATTCGAAGTTTCCACTCAGCTTTTCTTTCGCTCTCCCCCATTATTTTGTGAACCTTCCCCACTTTCTTTTTGTGAATTAATTGATAGGTTTGACATAGTGGTTTTAAACCTACGGTGAAAAGCGATGACAATCTCTTCCCACTCCATTGGCCTTGTGGCATCCTTTAAACGACGGGTGAACCACCATTTAGCTTCTCCCTTTAGTGATAAAGGAAAGAGAGTTTCTCTAATTTGCTTTTGGGTGATTCCCTCCCTCATAAAGGTTTGACACAATTCACAAAAGGTTTGGATATGGTGTGACGGGTTTTCATTTGGTTTACCACTAAATTGGTTACCCTCAATGAGAGTAATCAAAGTCATATGGACCCTTAGGATCCCACAAGCAAGTTCAAAAACCTGGTACCTTGGATCCTCCATTGTTAGCACCATTTTTGTCAACCTATAAGAAAACACAAAAAAGAAAGTTAGTAACGATTTAGGTACGGTTGCACCTAAAAATGGTAGAATTTGTAAACAAAAATCAGCAATACATAGATAAACAAAACCGTGCACCACGGCAACGGCGCCAAAATTTGACCGTGCTTGTCGCGAGCCCGATACAAAAATAATTACCCACACTTAGGCTAACAACATAAGGAATGTATTAGGGAAGTAGGGTGTCGATCCTCAGGGAGTACGTGTTAACTATGGATTGCTATGGAGTGATTTTCATTTAAATCCGAGTCATTTGAGGTGGTTGTCTAAACTACTAACATAAAATAAAATGACAGGTATGTAAATGACAATATGTAAATGACAAATATGTAAATAACGATATTTAAAACTAGAAACAAACAACTTACCCGATCGGGTTGTCACGTATCCGATCGGGGAAATGTGTTGATCCAGGTGACGATGATTAAAATGACAAGTATTGAAAAGGTACCTAACTAAACCAATAAACTAGCTAATAACAATATAGTAAACTATCTAAGAACGATAATAAAATGACGGTAAAGTAAACTAACTAAATAACAATAAAATAAACTATCTAGAACGGTAAAATAAACTATCTAATCAAATTGGTATAGTGAAAGAGAAATACATGCAAAATGATTTAAAAGTTTTATTGATACCAACATTAGAATTACTACGATTGTCTAAGCCTTGTAGCGGTATATTCCTCTCGGATTCGTACCGACCTTTTAGTGGGTCCTAACGTCCTCTCAGCATGATTAGGTCACTAAACCCCTATTGGTAGTCCTAATCCCCATCCCAACTCTCGTTACAAAGACGGAAATTGACTAATACAAACAATTGTTCATGGCCACTAAACAAAGTTATAGAATTTGGCATAACCAAAGGAAGAAACAGACTAGATGGTTCAATTGGTATCTACTCTTCTTTTAATTCATTTTAACTAGTAAATCATTTCAATATTACAATTCTATTTATTGTATTTACACAATGTTATTCTTACAATGTTAGAATTAATCTAATTTATGTGATTAAGTAAATTAATAGGAAAATGATGAACAATATTAAACTATGAAATTTAAGTACTACAATGATTATGGTGATTATATTAATAATGATTCTAGTGATGAATTCTATAATTATATGATTAGGCAAAATAAAAGATGGCATAATAGATGATATTTTAGTTTCAACTAGATTGCTTTTACATTGATTTCCTAATAACAAAAATATGAGAATAATACTAATGAGATTATAGTTCATGATGAAAGTTGCATAAGTAAAGGATAGAGAATTACCGAGATTGGAATGCAAATTATATAAGAACGAAAGTAAAGAACAAATATCCAACCCAATAACAAAAGCTTATAAAAACAGTAGAGAAGTACTTATAAATTGCATAAACTATAATCTAAAACTTGTATGAAAGAAATAAACTATTAGATTATTGTATGAAAAGTAATAAAAAGATATGTAAAATATATGAAGTATGAATTGTATATATTAAGTTGTGTTTTTTGTGTGAGATGATCCTTGGCTTTTATAGGGCTGCATGGCTGCTGCATTTCGTCCAAATTCATACCCTAGACAAAGCCTTTAATCACTCATTTAAGCTTGGTAGAAGAAGAGCCAAGTAACGTTCATCTGCAAACATACCCGATCGGGTATGTGGTAATCCGATCGGGTATGTAACCCAGATGGATTTTTCAGTCTTTTCCAATTTCGTCTTTGGGCACGGAATCCTATGCCTTGGTCTTGGTCAATGTAACACGTAATTGGACTTGGGCTAGTCCTCCTTTGACTTGGGTTGATGCTTTCTTTTGAGAAACAAAGTAGAAGTCCAAATTGAGTCCATTCGAGGAAGGATGTAGCGGAATCGTAGTCAAATCGTGAAATGGCTATCATCGGTTCCTTGAAAACTCGTATTCCAGTTGTTGGAGCTAGTGTCCTCCACAGTTAGTGTGATAACAGCTAAGGTTCACAGGGTATACTTTGTATTATAATAAGTTGATTAACGTTTATCGATAACGATTGGCTTGCTAGATAAGTTTGACGTTATTGTCATACAGATGGCGGTGATCAACTGATCCCTAAAAGTCGCACCTAAAGGATGTGTTTGAGAGATGTGGTTATTTGAGAAAATAATCATATTGATGCCTTATTAAATGACTAAAAGGTTAGTCGATGTATTTGACTAAAAGGTTAGTCAATGTGATGATGATACGATTATTTAATAACGATTAAATAATGTTAGCTGGTAATTGAATATAAAATGTTATATTTAATCAATGTATATAATGTTGGTCTAAACTAAATGTAAACTGTTATATTTAAGTTGGCGGATATGTATTACACGATATTATTATAGTGTATTGGTCCGGCATTACTCGGTTTATGTGACGGTCCATTACTAGTGATAATTAGAATACATATTACATTATGTACATATTAAATGAGATAATAACTACCTAATATAGGTTGAGAGAAATAAGGAAACAAGATTATTTTTTTTCCTTCTTTCCTCTTGATTTACTCGGTTAGAGTAGGTAGTAATATAAGGAGAAAAAACCCTAATTTCCTGATAGATCTCACGGCACACACAAGGGTGAAAAGAGAAAGAAAATTCTGATTTTTAACTCTCTCATTCATCTCCATATTCATCATCATTATACACACAAAATTAGTAATAATTTTTGGGTATTCGTTCTAGCACGACGAAGGTATTTCTTGAAACATCTTGGGTGTAACGATTAGGAGAATACCTACTTTGGTATTTGTTCTTAGGCCTTTTACTAGGACCGAAGGTTATTTCTTAATCTCTTGTTTTATATTATGCAATTTCATTTATGACTAGAAATTCATATAGTTATAATTTCATTATAATCCGAAAAATTTAAAGGGAAGTATACCGATATTTCCCACACTAGTGCCTTTGCTCCAAATAGCAAGAAAATATAGAAAAACCGCTTCATTTCCTATAAAACGAGTCAAAGCACGCAAAACAACTAGAATAGCAATATTAGCTCGTTAATCACTTAATAAAGTGCATAAATCGTATAGAAATCGAGCTAAAACGGGGGATAAATTAGTACAAAATATCACTTATCACTATTTCGACAATGATTTGATTTGGATAACTAGAGTACTCGTTCGCGACGGGCACTCTTGTGATTCGTAAATAAAGTTTCGCACTTATAAAAAATTTCCTTAAACCGTTTTCGAGAAGAACCTCGTTTCATAAATGTTTCCCTTATAAAAGTTTTCGTATTAATTTTGAAAACCGATTCTTGTCCTTGATACTTTTATTTTCTACTCTCAAGTTTCGAGGACGAAACTTTTTAAAAGGTGGGGTGATTGTAACACCCGCAAATGTACCCTATTTTTATAATAAAAATATTATACGGATACTTTTCAGCGAATTTTAGTTTTAGTCTAGAATTTAATTTCCCGTGTCTATTTTAGAAAATCCGAGTTCGTTTTTGGACTTTACGCGAGATTCCGAGTAAGTTGCGTCTTAAGACTTCTTCTTCTCATGTTTTCTCATGTTTTCCACTTACTCCCTCTTATACTCCCTCATAACCTAACTCCCTCACAACTCAAACTTCTTCTTCCTCACCAAGTAAACCCCAAACCCTAGCCTCCATGTTTGATCCAACTCTAAATCATCGCTACTCATTCGTTACTCGCTCAAATTTGCTCTAGTTCGTCTCATTCTTTCCCTCTCATCGTCCTCTATCCGTATTGGTAATAAAATTACCGTCTTTCTCGCTTTTCAATTTATCCGTCTTTCTCAAAGGTGAATTATATTCATCTTTTATTGTCTAATCGTAGGTGATGACCTTCAAGACCTCGACAAAGACTACTACTTAGTAGAGGAGGACCTAGACGTCGAGTGAAGACGTAAAAAGGTAACGGTGAAGGGTTACTCGATATCATTACGTGTTTTAATGTGTTTTCAATGTTAGTAATCGTATTTGGAATAGGATTAGTATTCATAGAACTTGTGTTGTTGATGATGATGAGTGTTGCTTGTTGATGATTGTTGATAATAATTAATGATTATTGATAGTTGATAGTAGTTATTTATGATAATTGAAAATGGATGATTGAAGTGTTGTTGTTCTCGGGTGAATGTGTTCCCAGCCGGGTACCCGGCCGCCGGTCCCCCTGATCGGCTGGGAACACGCTGTATTTTTGTTTGTTGATGATGTCCCAGCCGGGTGCCCGGCCGCCGGTCCCATTGACCGGCTGGGACTCACTGCACTGACCCCTTTTCGTAAAATGATCATATCTCCTTCGTTACTTGCTTGTTTTGGGCTTGTGACCTACCGTTGTAACCGTAAGAGGATAAGCTATCACCTCTATTTAGAATTTCTTCATTTGCATGTCTAGAACTCTAGTTATGACCATTTGAAGTGAACCCTTGTTTTAATAGTTTCCAAACTTGTTGTTTTGAGATGAGATTTATGTTTCTTATTCATTATACTTCTTAAAGTTGGTCTAATGCTTATGTAATCACGTGTTGTGTCATGTTTATCATTGTTACATTTATATCTTGCTTATATTGCATGTTTTGTGACGATTTTTGGTATGTCCCACTTTGAGTCGGTTTTTACAAATGTTACGGTTTGAACACTAATTTCCTATGTGCTTTGTACTCTCATTCCCTTGGCTACCTCCACGTTCGTAAGGCTGGAATGTCGGAACGGGGAGTGTATCCTTACTGCTTGATTGCATGTGTTAGTGGGCATATGATGAAATTGTTGGGAGGCGAACGCTTTGCGTTGATCGACCTGGCCGTCAAATGTTGTATACTTGCGAGGTGGTGTCATTGCATGTAGCGTACCGCTTGTTATGATGCTTGTGCTCTTTTCCGCCTCTTTTGTGAAGGTTGTCCGAATTTGGGGTACTCGGCGTCTATGATTGACCGAGTCTTGGATGCGAAATGTTTATCGCATGTCGTATCGGAAAAGGTGATTCCGAGAGTCTGGCCAGGTTTAGACTAGGACCGGGTATTTATATCGTCGTTCTACCAGGAGAAAATTAGTCTACATATACGAAATGAATTGAATCGTGTATGCGTTCAGGGAAATGTTTATCCCGTGGATGCGATTTTAATCATACTTGTCATGTACACGGTGCTAGTGCGTGTCATTTACCGTGAGAGATGTCGTCAACGTATTGTACGTTTGGTTGGATGATTATATGATTGATTATTTGTGGTCTTTGCATGATTTTGCATGGTTTGGTTGTCGAGTCTCAATCTTATCAAACTTATACCGCTAACGGTGAGATGCAAGCCCTAGTGAGTGTATATGGTTGCCTAAGAGTGTCTTCCCCGTGTCTTTGAATAATATGATGGTTACGGATTTGTATTTCATATGCTCTTATCTTTATATATTGAATTTCCTATTTATCCTTATCGTATTTCACATGTATATCTATATATGCATGTTCCTACTTTTGTATTTTCGTTTATGTACGTTTAATGTGATATGGCTGGGAGAACCCAGAGTTACTCCCCACTGATTGTGGCGTTCATGTTTTTCATGGATGAACAGGAGTCTTGATTTGGATGGCTTTTTGCTTGTGGTATTTTGGGTTCGGGTGTGAGCTAGTGGGCGTTGGCCTGGATGAAACACCTCTAGACGATTTTTAGCTAGTTGCTAATAGCTTTGTTGTTGGATAACATCTGAGAGACTACGTCTCTTTGTAGTATTTTTATACTTTGTTTTGTAATTATTGACATTCCTCGTATTTTTCTTTAGCATGTAAAAAGTTTTAAAAACAATTCCGCATTCGCGAGGGTTGTCACAATCAAGCAACATGTTCATCCATGAAAAACATGAACGCCACAGTCAGTGGGGAGTAACTCCGGGTTCTCCCAGCCATATCACATTAAACGTACATAAACGGAAATACAAAATTAGAAGCATGCATATATAATTATACATGTGAAATACGATAAGGATAAATAGGCAATTCAATACATAAAGATAAGAGTACATGAAGTACATATCCGTAACCATCATATGATAGAAAGACTCGGGGAAGACACTCTTAGGCAACCATATACACTCACTAGGGCTTGCATCTCACTGTTAGCGGCATAAGTTTGATAAGATTGATACTCGACAAACAAACCATGCCAAGTCATCCAACGATCACGAATAAACCAATCATATAATCATCCAACCAAACGTACAATACGTTGACGACATCTCTCACGGTAAATGACACGCACTAGCACCGTGTACATGGCAAGAATGATTAAAATCGCATCCACGGGATAAACATTTCCCTGAACGCATACACGATAAACATTTCGTATATGTAGACTAATTCCTCCTGGTAGGACGACGAATTATAAATACCCGGTCCTAGTCTAAACCTGGCCAGACTCTCGGAATAAAACCATTTATCTGATTCGACAAGCGATGACATTTCGCATCCAAGACCCGGTCAATCATAGACGCCTAGTACCCCAAATTCGGTCAACCTTCACGAAAGAGGCGGAAAAGAGCACAAGCATCATAACAAGCGGTACGCTACATGCAATGACACCACCTCGCAAGTATACAACATTTGACGGCCGGGTCGATCAATGCAAAGCGTTCGCCTCCAACAACATCGTCATATGCCCACTAACACATGCAATTAAGCAGTAAGGATACACTCCTCGTTCCGACATTCAAGCCTTACGAACGTGGAGGTAGTCAAGGGAATGAGAGCACAAAGCACATAGAAAATTAGTGCTCAAACCGTAACATTTTTAAAAATCGACTCAAAGTGGAACATACCAAAACCGTCACAAAACATGCGATACAAGCGAAAGAATTATCATATATTCGAAACATTAATATTTAAAATCAACTTCTAGAGTCAAACCCGAAAGTCAACAAAAGTCAAAGTCAAAGTCAAAGTCAAGACCCGAGACCCAAACCCGACAACTGGAGTGGGCTACAAACAAATCATCAATGCAAGAAGACCAAGTCCAAAGGGTCAAGGAAAGTCAAGGCGGAACTAAAATTCAAAGGGTCGACTTTAGGAAAAACTAGCAGCATGAAACGCTGCCAGCGCCAGGGAACGCTGCCGGCGTCCTACGACGCTGCCAGCGTCCTGGTCTGGGACACGAACACGCGAAAATTTACAATTTCACTAAGGCATAACACAACATCATCTATCATCATAAATCATCAATTCTCATATCAATTATCAACTAACAACAACCATCATCAACAACACAATTCCTAAGATTACTAATCATGTTCTAAATACGATTACTAACATAGAAAACACATAAAACACGTAAATGATATCGAGTAACCCTTCACCGTTACCTTTTTGCGTCTTCAATCCGCGTCGATGTCCTCTTCTATCAAGAAGTAGTCTTTGTCAGGGTCTTGGAGGTCACCACCTACAATTAGATAATAAAAGGTTAATATAATTCACCTTTGAGAAAGACAGATAAATTGAAAAGCGAGAAAGAAGGTAATTTTATTACCAATACGGATAGAGGACGATGAGAGGGAAAGAATAAGATGAACTTGAGCGAATTTAAGCGAGTAACGAAGGAGTAGCGATGATTTAAAGCTTGATCAAAAAATGGAGGCTAGGTTTTGGGGTTTACTTGGTGAGGAAGAAGAAGATTGAATGTGAGGGAGTTAGGGTTATGAGGGAGTATATGAAGGAGTAAGTGGAAAACATGAGAAAAAGCCCAAAAACGTCTTAAGACGTAACTTACTCAAAATCTCGCATAAAGTCCAAATACGAACTCGGAAATTCTAAATTAGACACGAAAAATTAAATTCTAAACTAAAACTAAATTTCGCTGAAAAGTATCCGTAAAAATATTTTTACTATAAAAATAGGGTACATTTGCGGGTGTTACAAATAGGACACCTTCCTATACTTGTTCTTGAGCTAAAATGTGAGGGATGAACTCCTAGTTTTTAGTGTAAGAACTCTCCAATTAATAGCACCCAAGACAACCCCAAATCTCTACAATATTATTACTATAAGTAGTATAATAGTAGCCCTTAATATATATTTCTAATAACTCTTACTACTACACTTAGTAATTTTATTAGAAATTTTATGAAGTCAAGTTGTAGGAAAAACTTCTCAAGTTTTTCTTTGAAAAAAGAGTGAGTTTTATGAGAGATAAGCATGGATCATATCATAATGAAAAATTGAGAACTTATTCTCATTTTGGGGTGGGGTAGCCGTTTGGAAGCACTTGGGAAGAGCCAAGCATTCTCCACTTTTTGTCTTATCAAAATAATAGGGTAGGCTAGTTCTAGGGTAGTAATCATGTTGTTTTTATTCATAATTAGAATAACATATTATCTCTTAAACCCCTTGTAACAACCCGAAAAGTACCCTATTTTTCTAGGGAAAATATTTTACGGATACTTTTCAGCAGATTTAAGTTTTAATTTAGAATTTATTGTTTCGAGTCGAATTTGGAATTTCCGGGTTCGTATTTGGAATTTCCGCGAGATTCCATGAGAATCCCATTTTTAAGTCGTCTTTGACTTTTCTTGATTTTTAAGTCGTCTTTGACTTTTCTTGACTTTTAAGGCGCTTTGACTTTTCTTGACTTTTGAGTCATCTTTGACTTTTCTTGACTTTTGAGTCATCTTTGACTTTTCTTGACTTTTGAGTCGTCTTTGACTTTTCTTGACTTTTGAGTCGTCTTTGACTTTTCTTGACTTTTGAGTCGTCTTTGACTTTTCTTGATTTTTAAGTCAACTTTGACTTTCGTTGACTTTTCCGACTCACCTCGTAAATTTAAAGACCGAAATTATATTTGAAAAAAATAATAAATTTAATTTATTTTTATTAAGATTTATTTGAATTTATGATAATTTAATATAATTATTTTGAATTTATTCGGAATTTAAGAGAAGGTTTACGATTTAACCCCGAACGTCATTTAACTATTCCCGAGTCAACTTAAGTCCCGAAACAAACCCGAAACCCGACTCTTGCATGAGTCACACGCCCAACACACCCTTCTTTCCACTCATATTAGATCTTTTGATTACTTTAATTAAACTAATACAAATATCTAAGATATTTGTAACTTTATCGGTCCGTCAATTTAAACTCCGCAAATCGCTTAAAAACAGACCCGATTTCTCTCCATTTCACACGTCTCCTTTCTCCTCTCATAGGACTTGATATTTTCTTTCTTTTGATTACAATAACATAATATCTAGATATTTGGTTTAATTAACTTAATATATAATTATATCTAAACAATTACCTTAATATAATTATAAAACCCGAGTCAATTCCGTAACAACAATTTCAAAACCCGACTCCATATTTCCTCTATATTTACACGGCCCACTCTCCCACTTTACTCACTAATTATCTTTTCATTTTCCACTAAATCAACTTAATATCTTTTTAATACTTTCTTTAATCGTTCTTGGTGTTCTTCATCGTTCTTCATCGTTCTTCATCGTTCTTCATCGTTCTTGAGCAAAATCGTCACAAAATCTTCGTTACTTGTTCAAATCCGTCCTAATTTATATTTCTAGAGTCTCCTCTTCGCTCTTCATCTCCACGTACGTTTTATTTCCAATTCCGACAAAATCGTTTTCAACACTTTAATTATGGAAAATCAAGTTTTAATTCTAATAATGTTATTCTTGTCATTTCTTATAGGGGAAGCTTTTGAAGACGAGTTTGGTGACTCGTATATTTTAGGAGAAGACTAGTAGACGGGTTTCTTATTTCTTAGTTCTTATATTTTGGGTGCTACTTGATTTTGTGCTAGCTAAGGTAACGATTCCGAGTTACTCGACGAATTAATGTTACATATCTTTTGTTTTTGTTCATGTTATTGTTATTTATGGTTTTTGGTAGTAACATGATAAGTTGTTATTTTAGTATGTTGTATTAATTTTTGGCATGTTTAGTGTTCTTGACATATTTGGATGATTTGAAAATAATCATGATTTTTGTATGGATGATTGTTAAAATGGATGTTTGTTAATTAAAACATGTTAGAAATAATTTTAGAGTGGTGTTGATTGTTGGCCGTGTATGGTGGCCGTTTAGAGGGCTGGAAACCGACCCAAACCAGGCCGGTTCAGGCCGGTTCAGGCCCGGTCCAGGTCCGGTTTGGTTGGCCGTGATTTGGTCTGTTGGTCTTGTGTCGATACTTGATTGTTTTGTTGTTGTTTTGACGGGTTTTAAATATGTTAAGCATGCGGGAAATATTAAGAAACGGTTTAGAAAAAGTCGACCCAAAACAGGCCCAAACCAGGCCCGTGGGCCCAGTCCAGGCCCGTGTCATTCTCGGCCCAAAACAGCCGTGGGTCCCCTTCCTTGGACTTTTGTTGGTTTTAGAGTTTATTGTTATTTTATCGTGTTTTGTAATATTTAGCAAGTGAGAAATTGTAATAAGTAAATTATTTAATTAAAAAGTTTTCATAATATTATTATTTCTCACATGTTAGAAATTATAATACGAGATGGTAGTTTAATTTGATATCCTTTAAGTCAAGC
>JAIUZE010074543.1:0-11426 GCA_022085475.1 Heliosperma pusillum | reverse complement strand
CTACCTTGTGGTATAGCCTCGAGTTACAGAAGTCGACTATTGACGGTACTAGGAACTTATGCCTGTTTGTAGACGTATTGGTCTTTCATGTTTGCATGATTCTATGAATCTTAGAAGGTGAGATGCAAGCCGGCTAAGGTTGATAGAGTTTGGATTACCGGATGTTAACTGATTCACATGATATTATGTTGGATTAGGGTTTGAGTGTATCATGGCAATGTTAACGGTAACCTCTGAGCTAGCATACCAGCTTCCCTACCTCGTGTTATAGTTTATTATCGGATTCACATGATAGCTTTCATATGCTAGGTTATATGTTAGTTAATTGTTTCATAACATGAAAAGCATATCATATTTGTTAAGGTTTTGTATTTTCCATATACATTGCTTTTATGTTATTCATGTTTAATTAAACTCGACATTTCGTGGCTGGGAGAACTCGAAGTTACTCCCCACTGACTGTGGCTTCCGTGTTTATATTTAATGCGGTTGGCAGGTTTGTGATGCATACATGGGTACATTGACGAGCTAGCGAGCGAAGTATTTACCTTGGACCTATATTCGGTTCTTAGGATTGTATATATTATACACTCTTTTATTTCCGTATTTATACGAGAGATATGTCTCCCGTTTTGGATATTTCTTTTGTATAATATTATTTCCTTTTTGTTATGAACCTTTTTATTTAAGACACCTTGTTATGTATTCTCATCTTTTATTTAGTTAAATTATTTTTTTTCTTTCCGCAAATTTGAGGGTGTCACAAATTCTCTTTCCCTTCTCTTTAACAGGAAAGCTTAAACTTTGGATCAATAGCCTTGACCGAATTGCCTTAGGAATAGCCGAGTGGGATAGTCTAGCTCTCGCTTTCTATCAAAAGTACTTCCCACCACAACGAACCAAACTCTTACGGAGTCAAATCACTAAATTCCGTCAGAGAGGCGATGAAAGCCTTTATGAGGCATGGGAAAGGTACAAGGAATTACAAAGAGAATGCCCTCATCATGGCCTTGATTCATGATTCTTAGCTATCACCTTCTACAACGGTTGTTGTGGCAAATCGCGTCGTATCCTCGACTCCGCTAACAATGGTCGTTTCGATCAGATCGATGTAGAAATAGCTAGAGCAATTATCGAGTGAATGGCAATTCACGATTCTTAGTATAGCAACTCACGTGCTATGCCGCTCAAAACCAAGCAGGAAGATTCAAGCAAAGTAGCACTCCTAGAAGCCCAATTAGCCCTTCTACAGGAACAAGTAGGAAGCTCTTCCCAATCCAAGCAACATGTTAACGTCACTAACCGCGTAGTGGTATGTGAGACATGTGGGGTTGGAGGACACAGTTTTCAAGAATGTAGGAGTTCGCTAGAGCAAGTCAATGCCTACCAAGCATACAGGCAGGGCAATGCTTTCTCAAACTTCTATAATGAGAACACAAAGAACCATCCTCTTTTGTCCTACAAAAGCACCAACATTCAGAATCCCCACCATCAGATTCAACAACCATTCATACCACATCAACAGAAGCCCTATAATCCACCTGGTTTTCAAAACCAGAGACCTCCATTTCAACCTAACTTCAATCAACCTTACCAACACCAACCACCCCAAAATCAAAGCCAACCCAATGACTCAAGCCTGAGCAAAATTGAATCCATGCTTCTCCAAGTTGTTCAAAAACAAGATTCAATGTTTGCTCAACTTAAAAGAGTGATCAAGCTCAAAATGCTGCCATCAAGATGCTTGAAACTCAAATGGCCCAATTGGCTGCCTCTAATACCCAAAGGAAACAAGGCCAACTCCCACCTCATGGTGAGAAACCGAGGGACACCGCTAATGCTATCACCCTTAGGAGTGGTACCACTTATAAGGAACCTCAGCAACCCAAGGAAACAATAGTTGAGCCAACACCAGTAGAGAGCCAAAAAGATTCCCAACCATCCACCGCTAAGGAAGCGGAAAACAAAGAAAAGAAGGATGAACCTGTGAAGGAACCCATCAAAATCCAAGTTCCATTTCCTCAACGCTTGAGGAGAAATCATAAGGAAACCCAGTTTAGCAAGTTCATGGAAGTGGTCAAAAACCTCCAGGTAACGGTTCCTTTCACTGAGTTAATCACTCAAATCCCTTCTTACACAAAATTCATGAAGGATATCTTAACTAAGAAGAGGACTTTAGATGATGTTGAAATCATAGCATTCACAGCTGAGTGCAGTGCTTTGTTGCAAAATAAGTGCCCTCCTAAGTTAAAGGATCCCAGTAGTTTCTCTATACCTTGCACTATAGGCACCTACACAATCGATGAAGCGCTATGCGATCTAGGTGCCAGTGTAAGCGTCATGCCCTATTCCATATGTGAAAAGTTGAATATGGGAATTCTCAAATACACCAGTGTCACTCTGCAAATGGCAGACCGTTCTTTAAAACAACCTATGGGAGTTTTAGAAGATGTGCCTGTCAAAGTAGGAAAGTTTTTCATTCCGTCGATTTCATCGTAATAGATATGGCTGAAGATTCTCAAATCCCTATTATTTTAGGAAGGCCATTTTTACACACTGCCGGAGCAGTAATCGATGTTAAGAATGGAAAACTGACACTAGAAGTAGGTGATGATAAAGTCACCTATAACTTGAACAGTGCAATGAAAAGCCCCATGCTAGAGGAGTCTTGATGTATTATTGATATTGTCGACTCCATTGTTGATGAATCTCTATATCCATCAATAATCAAGGATCCTTTAAAGGCAATCTTGTTGTTGGAGGATATCTCTGAGAATGACAATTTCGAGATCAGTGAGCTGGAAAAGGACCTGACCGGAGAAGAGATACTGTCAGAAGAAATTAAAGAGTTCATAAGCTTGATTGATACTCCTGCCAAGGCAGAAGTACAAAAACCTGAACTAAAACCTCTTCCCTCGAATCTAAAATATACTTTTTTAGATGAATCTGAGTATTGCCCAGTCATAGTGAGTGCTGTCCTAGATGAAAATCAGTTAACCTCACTATTGACTATCTTGAAAAAGCATAGAAAGGCAATAGGTTACAAACTCAAAGATTTAACAAGCATAAGCCCAGACTAATGCATGCATAGAATCAATTTAGAAGAAGGCCAAAAACCTTGTGTTCAAGGTCAACGGCGTCTTAATCCCAACATGCAGGAAGTAGTTAAAACTGAAGTTATGAAATTGCTAGATGCTGGCATAATCTATGCAATCTCTGACTCTAAATGGGTTAGCCCTGTTCAAGTTGTTCCCAAGAAAGGAGGAACAACAGTAGTCAAAAATGAGAAGAATGAGCTCATCCCCACAAGGATTGTGACAGGATGGTGTATGTGTATTAACTACAAAAAGCTGAATCAATTAACTAGGAAAGATCACTATCCTCTACCGTTCATTGACCAAATGCTAGAGAGGTTAGCTTGTCACAAGTATTTCTGTTATCTAAATGGTTACTGAGGATTTTTCAAAATCCTTATCCACCCTGAGAACCAAGAGCAAACCACCATCACCTGTCCCTATGGTACTTTCGCTTATCGCAGAATGCAATTTGGCTTGTGTAATGCACCTGCTACTTTCCAGCGTTGCATGACAAGTATCTTCTCAGATTTTGTTGAATCTATCATGGAAGTATTTATGGACGACTTTAGCGTCTATGACATTTCCTTTGATCATTGTTTAACAAATCTATCCAGAGTTCTAAAACGCTGTGAAGAAGGCGACCTTGTTCTCAACTGGGAAAAGTGTCACTTCATAGTGAACGAAGGTGTAGTTTTAGGTCACATCGTTTCAGAAAGAGGTATAGAAGTGGATCAAGCTAAGATTCAAGTTATTGAACAGCTGCCACCCCCTGCTAATGTAAAAGGAATCAGGAGTTTCCTTGGCCACGCCGGTTTCTACCGACGATTTATAAAAGATTTTTCAAAGATAGCCAAGCCCCTAACTGAGTTCCTTTTCAAGGATGCACCTTTCAATTTCACAAAGGAATGCCTTGAGGCATTCAACAAAATCAAACGTGCTTTGATCACCGCACCTATAATCCAGTCGCCTGATTGGAATCTGCCCTTTGAACTGATGTGCGATACGAGTGATTATGCTGTAGGAGTTGTTTTAGGGCAAAAAAAGGAAAAGTTTCTTCATGCGATTTACTATGCTAGTAAAAACCTAGATCCTGCCCAAATCAACTATGCCACCACTTAGAAAAAACTTCTCGCCATTGTCTATGCCTTAGACATATTTCGCTCGTACCTAATAGGATCAAAACTTATTGTCTACACTGACTATGCTACCTTGAAATATCTGCTTTCAAAGAAAGAGGCAAAACCTAGACTTATCCGATGGATCTTACTCCTTCAAGAGTTTGATTTAGAGATCCGGGATAAGAAAGGAGCAGAGAATGTAGTCGCTGACCACCTCTCAAGGATAAGAGTAACTGAAATAGGATTACCAACGCCAATTAATGATTCGTTCGCTGATGATTCATTAATGGCAATTGCGGATTCTTCTCCTTGGTATGCTGATATTGCCAACATCCTTGTTAGTCGCCAGCTACCCTCCGACCTTTCTTATAACCAAAGAAAGAGATTTTTGCATGATGCAAAATTCTTTGTTTGGGGTGACCCCTATCTTTTCAAGCAGTGCTTAGATGGTTTGTATAGATGTTGTATCCCCCAGTGGGAAGTAAAATGAGTTGTAGAAGGATGCCACTCATCTGGTTATGGTGGTCATCATGGTCCGTCCAAGACCGTAGCAAAAGTCTTACAATCCGGGTTTTTCTGGCCCTCTATGTTTAAATATTCAAGAGACTTTGTTATGGCTTGTGATGCTTGTCAACGAATGGGTCAAATATCCAAAAGACATGAAATGCCTCAAAACGGCACATTAGAAGTCGAGATATTCGATGTCTGGCGTATTGACTATCAAGGACCATTCCCTTCTTCAAATGGAAATCGTTAAATTTTAGTCGCTGTCGACTATGTTTCAAAGTGGGTAGAAGCAATTGCCACCCCCAACAATGATGCTAGAGCTGTGACACGATTGTTTAAAAAGATCATCTTTCCGCGTTTTGTTGTACCTAGAGCCGTGATAAGTGATCGAGGAACTCATTTCGGAGAAAAGCAGTTAGACACTCTGCTTGCCAAGTATGGTGTGTATCACAGACGAAGATTAGCCTACCACCCTAAGACCAGCTGTCAAGTAGAAGTTTAGAACAGAGAGCTAAAAACAATTCTTCAAAAAGTTGTCTCGAAATCTAGAACCGATTGGAGTAATAAGCTCGATGACACATTATGGGCTTATCGCACAGCTTTCAAAACCCCGATTGGAACATCTCCCTATCGGTTGGCTTATGGAAAGGCCTGTCATCTCCCCGTTGAGTTAGAGTACAAAGCTCACTGGGCTATCAAAGAACTCAACTTAGACACTAAGCTTAGCGCTGATAGACGACTTTTGCAACTCAATGAGCTAGAAGAATTTTGTTTGCAAGCTTACGAGAATTCTAGGATCTATAAAGAGAAAACGAAGCGTTGGCACGACAAGAGGATAATCAGAAGAGAATTCAATGTCGGTGACCAAGTACTTCTCTTCAACTCCCGTTTGAAAATTTTTCCGGGAAAACTTCGATCAAGATGGTCTGGACCATTCACTGTCACATATGTAAGCAAATACGGTTATGTGGAAATAATGACTAGTAATGGTGAAAAATTCAAGGTCAATGGACACCGATTGAAACTCTACTACAACAATTCCATTATCAGATGCTTAGATATTGTCTACATAGAGCGTCCATCCCCAACCAGATGATTTCATAGGAGTATTCGTCGAGCGGGACGTTAAACGAGGGCTTCTCGGGAGGCAACCCGTGTTTCCTTTCTTTTTGCATTTTATTTTTGCTTTCCCTTTTTCGTTGTTCTGTTAGATTTACTTTGCAGATGAAAGAGTTTTTGAAGAATCTATGAAGATCTTCCTTGTCAACTCCAAAAGACTAGCTTGGGGGAGTCCGCGCTGGCTAGTAAGCTTCACTCTCCTTTCATCTTTTTCCCTTTTTACCCTTCTTCCCATTGAGCATCTCGTTGCATATTTAGTCTTTTTGCTCACATTGAGGACAATGTGATGTTTAGCTTGGGGGAGGGATTGCATTTTCCCATTTTGCATTTTAGTTGTTTATATTTTTCAAATTTTTGAATAAGAGAAAAATTTAAAATTTTGAACATAATTGAATGCTTTTCATGCTTTGCTTGTTTGTTTACTATGCTATCATGTTACATTACCCAAATTTAGAGCTTTCAAAAGATAATGATTCAATATTCATTGAATTGTGCATACATGGGGAAGTCTTGTACACAATAGGCATGGAATGAATCTATAGATGAGTACGCTTGATCTTGACATTTTGCAAGTTACATATATTGTAAGGTAGAACCTCCTTAGGCTGGTACATCTATACCCAGTCTCATTAAGGTGTGTGTAGTTCTCCTTGTGATGTGTGTCATGTCAAAACGCATAAGTATGGTTCTCATTTCATTCCTACAAGCATTGCATTCATGATTCACTAAGATTTGAAGCCTTTTTCACTTTGAATTACCCCTCAAAATTAGCCCCTTCATACAAATGTTTCACAAGATAATAGCTACATATAAAAACTGCCTACCCTGTTGAGCTAGTAGCTAGACTATGGTGTATGGGTGCTATTTTGAGAAGAATTGTTCTTTTATGTCAAAGTGAATATGGGAGAACCAAAATGTTCAAAAAAGTGATGTTATGTTCAAAAGAAAAAAAAAAGAGAAAGAAAAAAAAATGAAATAGAAAATAGAAAAAAGAAAAAAAAAAGAAAAAAAATCGAAAAAAAGAAAGAAAAAAGAAAGAAAAGAAGAAGTTGTGAGTACCTCCTCAAAATGTCAATTCAATGTTTAGAAGGAGTTCACTCTTGTGTCTCGTGTGTATTAAGCCAATCCGTTCCTCCTGGCTTCTTTTTTTCGTCTTTTGGGAATTAATCTAAAGTTTGGATTGAGTATTCATTTACCATTGGTCAGTTGCTAGCTCATTCTAACCTTCACATGACCATAACTGTTTATCCACCTTTCACCCATTTCCCAAACCCTTCTTCATATTTTTTTTTCCGGCTTCTTTTCTATGTGCATTGTGATCTTTGACTTGTGTTTTGAATTGTTTACCATATTAGACTGCGGACACATTTTTCATAAGTCATATATAGGTGAGTGTCTCAAAACATTTACACATAAATAAATCACCTTTTGCATACATGAGTGTTCGAGTGTGCCGTGAGAGTCCATTTGTCAAAAAGATCATGCAAGAGCCAAAAATTCTGTAGTGAAATTCTTTGTGCTGCACCGTTATGTAAATCTCAGCCATGTTTATGTATCATTCTTTCCCACGTTGGTTTTGGGTTATGATTCATTATGTTTCCAAAAGTTTTACGTTGAGATTTGTTTCTTGATGGTGTAGTAGCCAATGCGTGTAACCCTTGTCCTGATATTGTTTGTTATGTTTGCTTGAGGACAAGCAAGGGTTTAGCTTGGGGGAGTTTGATAAGAGAATATTTGTATGATTTTAACCCCCAATTTTGCTCGGTTTTGTATGTCATTTGTGCTTTGTTAAGCCATTTTATGAGCTTATATCGTCTTCTAGGCGAATTCCTATGTTCTAACCTGTTTTATAGGGAAAGTGACGTTTCTACGCCCTTTTTCTATATTCCCGAGTATTAGCCTAGAACCCGACGATTTGAAGAAGGAAGCTTGACCAAGTCAAAGGCATTTCAAGAAGGTTCACTGATTCAAAAGAAAGAAGAAGCAAAGACGATTTCGCAGTTGTCAGAAGATCGATCAGTTAGGCGAAGAAATCATCATTTTACATCAAACCCTATCAACAAATCCGACTCAAGAGGTCAAGGGGGATAATGAAAGTCAAGTCATAGGCCAAGGGAGATGAAACAAAAGTCAAAGCATCTAGAACACTACATACCCGATCGGGTAAGTGGTGTACCTGATCGGGTATCCTTGCTCTTTCGAGCTTTTGCTTCGATTTCCTTTATTTTGTCCTATATGTTTAATGTATGACCCCTTCCCCACGAAACCTACTACTATATAAGAGAGCCTCAGCCACCACATCTCAACACACTACACACTTCTCCATACACTTCTCTCTTTACATAAAACCCTAGATTAGTAGGAGAGAAACCTAGTCTCTCTTCTCTTGTCTAGATCATTGTCTAGATCAGTTTCTTAGTTTATTTCTGTCTTTTCTACATCAAATCCTTAGCCTAGATCAATAAAAATTCCATCTTTGTAATCTACTTTATTTGGTTCAAGTATTGTAATTCGTGGATCGACTATTCTATGCAACGAATTTCTATTATGGTTGTTTATATTTCATCATTGTCGTTGTTGATCGTCATCTAGGTATTCCTATTTTAATTTTTGTTTAAAGTCTTTATGTTTCTTATTTGATTGCTAATTTCTTTACATGTTATGTTAGATTCAATTCAATATCGTTGTAATCATTTCATTTCCCTAGATCGTCAATTTAGCGTCGTTACTATCGCCATATAAAGAGTCTTAAAATATTGTCAAAACCAAATAAACATATCTATCCTAGTTTTTATTATTAACATCATCTTAGATCTAAACATCACCATAAGTGAGTAGTTGTGACACCCTCAAATTTGCGGAAAGAAAAAAAATAATTTAAATACATAACGAAGGGTGTCATAAATAAAAAGGTTCATTACAAAAGAAAATTAATATTATACATAAGAATTATACAAGACGGGAGACATATCTCCCGTATAAATACGGAAATAAAAGATTGTATAATAATATACAATCTAAGAACCGAATATAGGTCCAAGGTAAATACTTCGCTCGCTAGCTCGTCAATGTACCCCAAATATGCATCACCACCTGTTCGACCGCATTAAATATAAACACGAAAGCCACAGTCAGTGGGGAGTAACTCCGAGTTCTCCCAGCCACGAAATGTCGAATTTAATTAAACATGAATAACATAAAAGCAATGTTTAGATGGAAATACAAAACTTAACATATATGATAATGCTTTTCATGTTATGAAACATAACTAACAAATAACCTAGCATGTGAAAGCTATCATGTGAGACCGATAATAAACTAGAACTCGAGGTAGGGAAGCTGGTATGCTAGCTCAGAGGTTCCTCTCAGAAACATGGCCGTGATACACTCAAACCCTAATCAACACGTAATCATGTGAATCAGTTAACAATCGGGAATCCAAACTCTATCAATCTTAGCCGGCTTGCATCTCACCTTCTAAAACTCCTAGAATCATCAAACATGAAAGACCAATACGTCTACAAACAGGCATAAGTTCTTAGAACCGTCAATATGGAAGACTTCTGTAACTCGAGTCTATACCACGAGGTATGATATACTTAAATATTTAGGCTCAGCGGTCACTCCGGTAACATGGCCCAAATACCAAGCACACATCTAGGCTCAGCGGTCACACTAATGACATGGCCCAGATCCAAAGCACATATCTTAGCTCAGAGGTTCCTCTCAGAAACATGTCCAAGATACGACTCAACCCTAATCCTAGACTGCGCAGACCCAGATAAATGCGAAGATCCATCGCATCCAAGACCCATGATACAATCACATGAGTACACCCTAAGAAGATCCATCAAAGGGGTTGGCTAGTACTTAAACTGGCTCCATTTCCCAAAGTGGAAACAATGGCAGCCATACCCCGACTTGGATATCAACCCACCAAGCCGGGACACAGAAGCTATCAAGCCGCAAACTCCATATACTCGTTAAAGATAGTACGGGCCTATCAATGTCATGGTCCAAGATACTCATTTAGAATTAGAATGGTCAAGACGCCATATACTCATAATTCGCTATGGGTACTTAGTCAACACGACACCAACCATATAATAAAACAGTCACGGGAAAAACATCCTATCATGTGACTAATTTCATATAAATAATAACCAAATATCATATCGCCTCATATCTACTAAGGCTAATTCAATAATTAAATAAAACCTTATTTGAAGACAAATCCCCGACCCGAGTCCCGCGACGGGTCATCAGTCAAAACGGGGCTGACTATATCTTAGTTTGACCAAACCCGTTTGGTCAAACCGGCTAGAAACAGAGTCTTTATCACATAGACATAAAATCAACATATTCATTACATGTTATATTATTAAAACTTCTAACATGTTAATTATTAAATTTTACTAAAACCCGCTTGACTTAAAGGATATAAATTTAAACTACGATCTCGTATTATAATTTCTAACATGTGAGAAATAATAATTTTATGAAAAACCTTTTTAATTAAATATTTTACTTATTAATATTTCCCACTTGCTAAATATTACAAAACACGATAAAAATGACGATAACTCAAAACCGTCACAAGTCCCAAAGTGGGACCCACGGGCTGAGTTGGGCCGGACCCACATGGGCCTGTTTTGGGCCTCACGGACAGAATTGGGCTGTTTTGGCCTTTGATTCGATTTTACTAAAAACCGTTTCCTAATATTTCCCGCATGCTTTAACATATTTAAAACCCGTCAAAACAACCACCAATCAATCAAACATCGACACAACCCAAAGACAAAAACCCGGACCCACCTTGACCAACCCAGACCGGGTCTGAACCGGCCTGGACCGGTCTGGTTTGGTCCGGTTCTAGCCACACAATTCGGCCCCACCAACAACAACATCAAATAAATTCCAACATGTTTTTAATCATCAAACAACCATTTTAACATTCATCCTTACCAAAATCATTATTATTAAAAATCATCAAAATTTGTCAAGAACACTAAAACAACATAAAAATCATAACTTAGTAAAAATCATTAAAATTCTTCAAGAATAATAAATCATCATAAAAATTTCCTACAATTTAAAAATTATCAAGAACAATAAATAATCATAAAAATTTCCTACAACTTAAAAATTATCAAGAACAATAAATCATCATAAAAATTTCCTACAACTTAAAAATTATCAAGAACAATAAATCATCATAAAAATTTCCTACAACTTAAAAATTATCAAGAACAATAAATCATCATAAAAATTTCCTACAACTTAAAAATTATCAAGAACAATACATCATCATAAAAATTTCCTACAACTTAAAAATTATCAAGAACAATAAATCATCATAAAAATTTCCTACAACTTAAAAATTATCAAGAATCATAAAACAACATAATAACCACTACTTAACATATTATTAACTAAAAATCCATAAATCATAAAAACATGAACCAAAAATAAAGATGAACCAAAATCAAAGGGAACAAAACTAAAGACTATGTTACTAACTAAAATCATAAATAACCATGATATGAACAAAAAACTAAAAGCTACAAAAACAAAACTAAGGCTATGTGACATTAATTCGTCGAGT